>CAUYRH010082611.1:0-10308 GCA_963574655.1 Perodicticus potto | reverse complement strand
CCTACTTATTAAATGTAGTAGTTTGTGTTTAAAACACAAATATGCTCAAAGAGAATACATCCATAATAAAAGTGGTCTAAGTTCAGAAGAGTTTGAATGTCTCTAAACATTGATCTTTGCATAGAAGACATCTGACTTTCGAAATCATTCCTTCCATGATTTAAGTAATTAGTAGATTCTGAAATAGAAACTTTTTATTACTAGTGTTTTTATAAAGGTCTGACTTTTTCTCTTGAAAAGAAAGTAGGTTATCACTTGTTAAAACACAGCCAATTCAGTCTTCCAGAAAAAGCATGCCAATGTGACATTGGGGTTAAGACACTGTGGGTTTCAAGGTTGTACTGTCTCATAGCTCTGAGGAATCTCTTGGTGGTGACTCAATTTATCCTTCTGAGCATCCTATACACAGCCTGGAGATGAGATTCTTTGTTTTGTTTTTGGTTTGCATTTTTCCTTTGGGAAGATGCTTCTTATCCAACCAGATATTATCCATTCATTCAGCTTCACCCCACACCACGCCTTTCTTCTTGTGCTACTCATTTCCTTTTGACATGTTTTTCATTTCTGTAGGATTGGAATGAGACACACTAATTTTTATCGAGGCTGACTGTCAAAACTCTTCTTCCACCATTTTCCTGGATTTTATTGAGTGTTTCCTCTACCCAAAGATGGGCTACAATTGCTTTGTTACCAAATGCTACTCTCTACACTACAACAGTATGAAGAATCACAGAATGAGCGCCCCATGAGACAAGTCAGATCATATTTAGTTTCATTCAGGACATCTTTTCTGACCACTGTCACCTTCCCATTGCCCATCTGTGGACTCAGTAAAGTGGAGTACTATTCATGTGAAATTCCAGTGTGTGGAACCTGGCTAGTAAAGATACCCAACCTTAAAGATGGTGGGGTTCTTCAATGAGGACCTCATATCACTAGGTTGATTTCTTCTCCTTCTTTTTTAGATACCTATCATTCACCTACTCCATCTTGCAAATCTTCTCTACTGTGGGCTAATTCTGTGTTTTCTCCACCCACACTGCCCACCTCACTGACATTCGACTCTTGTATGTATCAGTGGTCCTCACTTACCTGAGGTCAACCCTAAAGCCCTGGCTGGATGCAATTATTCACATCCTTAATAACATGATATGCCCCATGTTGAACTCCTTGGTATATAGCCTCAATAATAAGAATTTGAAATCATTATTGGAAAAGGTATGATATTAATTGGGCTTCATTCCTCTACGGTAATAGAGATAGTTAAGTAGCTAACACTTTTTCACATGTTTTGGAGGTTGGAAACATTTTTTATTTTCACAAATATTTTTGATCTTGAGAACACAGCTGTTATTAATATTTCCATTTGACAATGTGAGGACTAAGACTTGAAGAATTAAGGGAACTTGTGCAAGTACACTTTAGGAGTGAATGGCAGAAAGAAAACTCTAGGGCTGTTTTTCTGACTTCAGAGCCTGTGCTCTCTTGAGTATTTGTTACTGCTCAAGATGGAGGTATGGAACTCTTCTCAGTAGGCAAAACAACCAAGACCTTCTGCTTCTCCATCTTCGTTTTCTTCATCCTACTCCAACTTCTTCTCTGCTCACCTACCCTGGCACTTCATCTTGGCTGCATTACTACAACTTCAAATGACTTGGTCGGAAAAAACATTCATCGTATTGTTCTTAGAGGCATTCAAAAAGTGGGAGGAGTGCATCTTCATGGTTCCAGATGGCATCCTTTAATTCCATTCCATGAAGTTGTATAAAGAGAAAGACCTTTCTGGCTAAGAAAGGAGGCAGATCTCTTGATGGCAGAGTTATCAGTGTGCTGTATCACTGCCAATCCCTGCCCATTGAGCTTAGACCTGAAAGAGGCCCTGGCTATGAACAGGCATCATGTGAATCAGAAGAGAAGGTAGGTTCAGGAATCTATGGAGTTATGACTGTGCTGTTATCACACGTTTTAAAACCAGGATTTGGCTCTGTCCTGCTTAACACAACATGGAGGAAAACGTGGGTCCGAGCTCTAATTGCTTTGTGTTCTTGGCTTCTCTGTTAACTGAAAGAGTAATAGCAAGACATATGCCACAAGAGATTTTTTTTCTTTACTAGCTTCCTTGTCAGATTAATATGGGAATAGATATGACTGGGTTATGTAGTTGATATGACTGGGTTATGTAGTTGATTTTTACAGGGTTAAGTCTGAATTGTAGGTTTGTCCACCTAGGAAGTGTGCAATATGCCCATGCAGTGTACCTGTTGTGTGGAAATTTACACATCCCCTATCCTTATCCCACTGACTTGAGTTTTATTGAGTTTTTTCTCTCATGTGTTCATGTAGGTGCTAATTTTCTAGTTCAGATTTAGCACTTATTGAATCGGGTTTTAGGTTTTGCATTGTTGTGATGCTTCACTTACAAGAATGGACTCTAATTTTATCTGGATTGTTACAAAAGATACCAAACCCCGTAATTTTTAAAGCTGAGTTACACTCTGTGTTTTACACATACCATAATCTATTAGTACATTCATATGTTGGAGGTCACTCTGTTGTTTCCATGTTTTGTAATTGCAGATTGTACTGCTATAAATATTGAAGTGTACATATCTTTATGATAAAATGTCTTTTTGTTTCTTTTATGTAAATACCAAATAGTGGAATGACAGAATCTAATGGTAGGACTACTTTTATTGCTATGAGGAATCTCCATACTACTTTCTCTAGATGTTGTAAGTTGTTAATCATTCTCACCAGCAATGCATGAGTGTTCCTTTCTCTCCACATCTGTGCCAGCATTTGATACCTTGGGAATTTATGACATGATCCATTCTTAGGGCGCATAAGTGATATCTCCATATCGCATTTATCTGCATTTCCTTGATGATTAGGAACAATCAGTATTTTTCATGTGCTTATAGTCCAATAGACTATTCCCATAAAGGTTGTGTTCATGTCCCTTGCAGAGTTTTTGAAGGGGTTGTTCAATCTTTTCTCGTTGATTTGCTTGTGCTCTTTGCAAGTTCTGGTTAGTGTTTCTTGTTGAATGTATACCATGCACATATCTTTTCTTATTCTATAGGTTGTCTCTTTGCTATGTTATATCATTTAGCTCTGCAGAAACGTTTTCACCTGATCCAATCTCATGTATTTAATTTTGTTTTTGCTGTGATTTCTAGAAGCATATTCTTTATAAAGCATTTCCTAAATTGAAAAGGTTAAGAGCTTTTCACCCCCTTTAATCTGGTGTGTTAATAGTTTTGTGTCTTAGGTTTAAATCTTTTATCCATTGTGAGTGGTAAGAGGGGCAGCTTCTGTTTCAGTCTTTTACATGTGACTAACCAGTAGTCCCAACACCATTTATTGAATAGGAATTCGCTTCCCCAATTTATGGTTTTGTGTGTTTCATCAAAGATAATGTGGACATATAAGGCTGGTTTTATGTCTAGACTCTCTGTTCTATTCCATAGATCTATGGCTTTATTGTTCTAAAAGTCTCTTGCTGTTTCATCACTATAGACTTGTAGTCTAATCTAATGTCTGGTCAAGTGGAGTCTCCAGATTTGCTCTTCTTTGGGAGAATTGCCTTGGCTGGTTCTTTGTTTTGTTTGTTTTTCTGATTCCTAAAGAAGCATAAAAGTTATTTTTTTCAAGATCTACAAAACATGATGTTCATATTATAATAAGGATTTCGTTGAATCCTTAGATACTTTGAATCTGCATTTGAACAACATCGGTTCTTCCACTTCATGATAGTGAAGTTCTTCCCTCTGTTCACATCATCAGCAATTTGTTTTCTCAGCGTTTCATAGTTCTATCTATGAGGGACAGAAAGACTCTATCTATCCTTTGTTAAATATATTTCAAGGTAGTTTATTTAGGTTTTGATGCTATTTTGAAGTGAATAGTGTCCTTGATTTTATTCTCAGTTTGAGTTTTGTTAGCCTATATGATGGCTCCTTGTTTGTGTACATTGCTTTTTATATCCTGGGATGTTGTATTTCTCTTGAAATTCCAGGAGACGCTTGGCTGGATCTTTGGAATTTCTACGTATAAGATCATATCATCAGCTTTTGGCTAAGAGTGAGAATTTCTCCACCTCTATTCCCATTTATAGATATATTTTATTTTCTTTTTTATCTGATTATTCTGGGTAGGACTTCCAGAACCATGTTGAATTACAGTGGTGACAAAGGACATCCACATCATATTTTGATTTAAGGGGAAATATTTTCAGTTTTTCTCCACTCAAAATCTTGTTGGCTGCAGGTTCCTCATAGAGGGCCTGTATCAATTTAAGGCATGTCACATCTATGATAATTTCATTGAGTCTCTTATTTAAGAAGGTTCTGAAATTTGGCTGATGTTTTTTCTGTATTTATTGAGAGGATCATATGGTCTTCGCTTTTACTTCTTTTTAATGTAGTATAAAAGTGGTAAGTTAAACATCTCTGGGAAGAAATCCACTTGGTCATCAACATTTTTTTTTCCCCCTTTGGTGTTACAGCATAATTTTGTGTGTAGAATTTTGTGGAGTACTTTTGTATCCATAGTCATTAAAAATGTTGGGAGTTATGAGTCATTTTTCTGCCCTTTCCTGGATTTTTTTAGCTGTGTGATATTAGTTTCATAGCAGGACATGGGGTAGTTCCTTCTCTCTGAATGTTGTGGAATAGATTGTGCAATATTGGTACCAGCTCTTTGAAGGTTGAATAGATTTCTGGTGTGAAACCATCTGGTTTAAGCCATTTGTGTTTTTGTTGTTGCTACCTTTTTTATTTTTGTTTCCATTTCAGTGCTTGATCCATTGGCCTATTTAGGAGATCTATTTCTTCCTGATTGGGTCTAGAGAGGTACTGTGCTTCCAAAAATTTGTTCATTTGCTCCAGACTCTCACATTGATGGCATAGAGATTTTTGTAGGATTTAGTCAACAGGTGTTGTATATCGTGATATCTGTTACTTTCCCTTTTTAAAATTTCTAATTGACTTTACTAGACATCTCAGTTCTTTATTTATGATTAATCAGGGACAAGGGTAATCAATTTTGTTTCTTTTCAGAGTAACAGCTTTTAGCTTTGTTAATTTCTGATTTTTTTTTTTTTGCCTTGATTTAATTTAGTTCTATGATCTCCATTAGGTTCCTTCTTCTGCTGCTTAGGTATAGAATGCTCTTCCTTTTGCAGTTCCATGGGATAGATGCCTTTATGTTGTTGATTTGAGTTCTTTCTGCTTTCTGGATGTAGCTGTCTAAGACAATGAATTTCCCGTTCCTGACCACTTTTTCGGTATCCCAAATGTTTTGTGGCTTGTGGCTTCATTATCACTGTTTTTATGGAATTCATGTGTTTTCATCGTTATCTTTTTCTCGGCCCACCTATTTGTTAGGATTCATGACTTTGTGAGGAAATGAATGTTTCTCTTCCACTTCCTTTCTACTTTCATTCCACAAAGGTCTGTAAGATCCACTTTATCATTTGTGTAATTCATTGATGCCATTACAACCTAGGATATGATCAATCTTGGAGAATCATGCATGAGTTTCTAAGGATGTGTCTTCAGTGGTATTCAGGGGAAGTGTTTTGTAATTGTCTATGAAACCCATTTGTTCTAGGGACAGATTTCAGTTCAATGTTTCTCTCTTCAATTTCTGCTGGGAGGATCTGTCCAGTTTTGTCAGCAGGGTATTGAAATCTCTAGCAATTGTAGTGTTGCTATTTGCATTTTCTTTGTAGAAAGTAGATTTTGCCTTTTAAATCAGGCAGTGCCTCAGTAGGGTGCATAAGTATTTAATATTGACATGTCTTCTTGAAGAATTGTTCCATTGCCCATTATGTAATGACCCTATATTTATTCATTTAGTTCATGTCAATGGTATCTGTGATGAGAAGTGGTATTCTCATATTCTATTATTTTCCATGTGGAGAAAAGGTTGATTTCCAATCCTTGATGCTTCCCCTTGTTGTGTCCTTGGGGTTAGTTCAGTTTCTTGAAGAGCACATATTCATGTTTCTCTCTCTCTCTCTCGTTTTTTGATCCAGTTAGCCAGCCTGTGTCTCTTTGGTGCAGAGTGAAATCCATTCAGATTAATTGAGAGAATTGGTTAGTAAGGTGCATTTCTGTTTGTCATAATGTGTGAAACTCTGTTGTTTTGTTTTCTCTCACCAGGCATTGTAGTTGCTAAGATTTGTCCTATAGTTCCCAGGGAGTTTGGCTTTGTTGGGGGTTTCCTGTTTTTTCTGTATTTAAGACAGGACTTCGTCTTTTCTGCAGAGCAGGTAAGGGCTACATTTTCTTAAAGGTAGCATGGCAGGAATAGGTTTGATTTCTCTACTGACTATGAAACTTAGTCTTCTAGGATACAAAATCTTAGTTGGTAGTTTTGATGTTTGCGCAGATAAAGGAGAGTTGCCTGGTCTTTTATGCCTTGAAGGTTTCCACTAAAAATTTAGCTGTTCACCTGATAATTTACCCTTGTATGTAAGATGATGCTTATGTCTGTCATCTTTTGAAATTTTTTATTTCACGAGGACTTTTGCCAGGTTAACTTCAGTGAGTCTAGGAAATGTACTATTTAAATTATTCATACTGGAGTTCAATAGTCATATAGTAAGTGTATGGCTATTTCTGTGGCAATGGTTGATTAATTTCCAGGTGTGATATCTTAGGACAGACCCTTCATGCTCATAGGACTGTCTTCTTCACCTTCAGGGATACCTACAATTCATATGTCTGGTTGCTTTGCAGAGTTATATCTCTCTAAAAGATTGCTTATATCTGGTCTTTACTTTAGAGCATTGTTTACTGAATTAGCATTACCTGTAAGGTCCGTGGTCCTTTCCTCTCAATTGCTTCTTCTATTGTTGAAATGTTCCGCTGTATTTTTAATGTTCCTGAATTTCTCTTTCTTTTCTTGCATCTCTGTCATAGCCATCCTAATGTTATCTGGATCCTCTGTGATATGTCTTCAATTTTGTTAATGTTTGGAGAGTTTTCTTTTTCTTTTTCTTTTTTTCCTATTATTTTTGCACTTCTTTTAGCTGGTTTTCAATTTTCCCTTCAATTCCGCTCATTTTATTTCCCATCCATATTCTGCACTCCATTTGTGTAACTTCAACTATTTATTCACAGTTGCTGTTTTCTGACGTAGCTTCATTGTGAACTGTTGATAGATAATCTGTTTTGATTTTTTAACCTTCTTGATTTCTTTATGTGGTTTCTCATGTTTCTCTCTCTCTCTCTCTGTTTTTAACGCTGAGGTATAATGCTAAGTTGTCTTTGCTTTATAGTGGACCTGTCAGGGTGGCTGTCTGATCTCAACTCTTGATGTTCTTTTGCATAAAGGATGACCAGAAACAAGAACGTGTCAGCTCCAGCCAACGGTATGCTGTTATCCAAGATCTTTGTGTGGTTTCTACAAGAAAAAAAGAAGAAAGAAAAGAAAAGAGAAAATCCAAGTTGGGGCAGTACAATGGAGTAACCATAGAGAAGAAGTAATTGCACAGGAAGAAGTTTTTAGTGTAAAATGGATTGTGTCTGTCTCTGCAAGTAGAGAGAGACTGATTACTTCTTTGTGAAGATACTGCTTTCTTTAAAGGCTTCCCTGTCCACTTCCATAGTTACTGCAAGGTATGCCTGTATTTATTGTATTATTTGTTCATTTATTCTTTCTTTTGCTTGTATCAGAATGTGTTATTAAACCAATATCTATTATGAATTTTACTTACAAGTTTTGTTTTCCTTACACCAACTCCAGAAAACAAAGGCATGATGCAGGCATTGAATGTGGAGACCTATGATATGGCTACTAAAAGTGAATCTAAGAAGATAGCCAGTGACATCAGATGAGGACAATTCTGAGGACGGGTGTTCAAATGCATGATCACAGAGGTTGAGACGTGTTCTCTTCCTTTCTTGCTTTCTTTGGGGTCCTGCTTTTTTGTTATAAATTAAATGGATTGAAATGTGTAAACATCCAGTGAGGAACACAGTTTGTATTTTTTCATCTTCCCTCTCCACTTCTAGTGGCTGGCAGCAGCCCTTCTCCTGGCACACCATGTCTGCCCCCTGGAGCGCTCTTTCTCCTGGGCCATGGGTCTGCTAATTGCATCTCCCATTTCTGTCGTGGGCATGTTTCCTGCAGCCCTCCCCATGACTCAACTAGGGCTGTCTCCTGCAGCCCTACTCCTGCCCAGCCTCTGGCCCACCTCCAGCAGGCATTTTCCTTGCCTATAGTGGCTGCCCCCTGCAAAACTTCCCCCATCTTATCTTGGGCTGCCTTCTGCACTTCTCACCTTCCCCCTGAGACCCTTTCACACTAGCACAAGAGCTCAAATCTTGCAGCTTTCTTCTGCCCCACAAAGCTCTCTTCCCACACCTCCTTAGGGTTCACCCTGCAGAGGTCCTCAAGGCTCCCCACTGGCAGTCACCTTCAGCCCTCCCTCCATCCTCTTTGCCCCTAGTAGCCTCTGAAACCTTCCTCAAGTCTGGCCTCAGTCCACACAGTGCCTCCCTCCTCACTTTTCAGCATAGGCCATCCCCTAGAGCCCTCCTTCTTCACTGCCACTTATAACCCACTGAAGTCCTTCTCCAACCCTACCCTGCATCACCACTTGCAACACTCCTCATTTTCCACCTGAGGCTGAGCCCTGCAGAATTCCTCCCTCTACCCCACTGACTGCTTCTTGCAGCAATCCTTCCTCTAACCCACTGGCTGCATTTTGCAGCAATCCTCCCTCCCTGCCTCCATCCTCTCCCTGCGGTCTCCACTTGGCTCCTATTAATCCACCTCTGCAGCACTCTTCTTGCTTTCCCTATGCTTTCTTCATGCAGTTCCTCCTTCTCTCTACCTGCCCCGTACTTCCCCTTACAACCCTCCTCTCACCCTGCCAGTGTCAGGGCCCCTGAAACTCTCCTATCAGCTTCCCATGGACCACCCTCTGCAGTTCTCTTCCCATGCCATCCAGGGCTTCCTCCCACCTGCAGACCACCTATCTATCTGTCTTAGGCCTTCCCCTGCAGGTCTTACTGCCCCAGTGTGGGCCTGATCCAGTGATGCTCTTCTCATGCCCCCTGCTGGCATATTTCCTCCAGTCCTTGGGCTGACTCCCTTAGCTCCATGTAGATGACCATTACAAGTTTCCTTCTACACATACATGGCTCTGCTAGGCCATATGTGCCTTGAACATGTACCTGGCTTTGCAGGCCTTCTTGTGCCAGTCTCTGTGGGCCACCTACATGTATATGGCTATGCCGAGCTCTTTAAAACACGTACACATAAATGACTGTGCCATTCTCTGTGGGCAGAGTTCATGTACGTGACTGGGCCAAAATCTGTTGGCCATGTTCATGTTAATGGCTGTGTATATACATGTCTGTGCCAGGCTGTGCAAGACATTTACATATATGAGTGTAGCATGCTCTGTGGCCATTTACATGTACATATATCTTCCAATATTTGAGGCTTTGTGTATGCAGATGACTGTGTCCGACTCTGCAAGTAATGTATACTTAGATATCTGTGCTAGGCATTGATGCCATGTACCTGTACATGAGTGTAATAGGCACTATGTACCATGTATGTTTACATAGAATATTACAGACCCTTTATGGCAAAAAGACAAACACGACTGTTCCAACTTCTGTGGGCCATGGAAATGTGCATGTATGTACATGGGCTAGGCTCTGTGGCTATGTGTATATACATGACATTGCCACCTTAGTTGACACGTGCATGTACATGAGCTGCTCAGAGGCACATGCACACTCATCAATTTGAGCCTGCCTCTTTGGGCCCTGCTGATCGATATATCTGATCCAATCATCGTTGACCCAGTTCATGTTGTACCTGGATGTTCAGACCATGTCGGCCTCATCCATGTACATGACTATGCAAAGTTTTCTGGGCCATATGTAAATGATAGTGCTAGGCTTTTTGGAGGCAAGTATATATACATGACTATGACCTTGTCAAGCCTTGGGGCCAGGTCCACGCACTTTTCTGTGCCTAATCTTTGGCAATGCTTACGTACACGATTGTGCAAGTTTGTGAGTCACGTACATATACCTTTGTGTGCCATGTCTTGGTGTCCATGTACATGAGCATGATTGTGCTGGGCTCTATATTTCATGTGTATATACACAACTGAGACAGGACTTATGGTCTATGTACATGTACCTGAGTACTATGCAGTCCCTATGGGCCATGTGCATGCACATGAGTTTAACAGGTCTATTTTGCCATGCATTTGCACAGATCCTGGCACAACCACATACACAGATCTTCCTTCCCACAGGAGAGCCTGGAGTT
>CAUYRH010082609.1:0-11022 GCA_963574655.1 Perodicticus potto | reverse complement strand
TGCTGTGAGCTGTGACACCACAGCACTCCACTGAGGGCAATAAAGTGAGACTCTGTCTATAAAAAAAAAAAATGGAGCTGAAATGAGAGCCGAATGCTATTGCCTAGTGACATAGTAGCTGTCATAATGTCATAGTGAATGTGTTGCTCACGTGTTTGTGATCAGGCTGGTGTAAACAAACCTACTGCACTGCTAGTCAGATAAAAACATAGCACATACAATGGTAGAGTTTATCTGCAGTCTCCAACCCCCAGGTTACCACCCCTTCTAAGCTGCACAGCAGGAGGCGAGCGGTGGGTAAGTGAGGAAAGTTCCATCTGTATTTACCTCTTCCCATTGCTGGCATCACTGCATGAGCTTTGCCTCCTGCCAATCAGTGGGGACATTAGATTCTCTTAGGAGTGTGAACTCTACTGTTAAGTACACATGGTAGGGTTCTAGGTTGCCCGCTGCTTGTGAGAATCTAATGCCTGATGATCTGAGGTAAAGCTGAGGCAGTGATGTTGGGGAGCAGCTGCAAATACAGATTACCAGTAGTAGAGAGGTTTAACGGCACAGAGACAATAATAAATTAATTGCTTGCAGACTCATACCTAAATCATCCCTCCACTGCCTGTCCCTGGAAAAAGTATCTTCCATGAAACCATCCCTGGTACCAAAAACGTTGGGGACCACTGGTATGCCGGACTGCTGGTCTATATATACCAGCAGTATATATATAGTACATCATACTAGATAATGATAATAAACAATTACATTGGGCGACACCTGTGGCTCAGTGAGTAGGGCACCAGCCCCATATACCGAGGGTGGTGGGTTCTTCTTTCTTTCTTTCTTTCTTTTTTTTTTTTTTTTTGCAGTTTTGGTTGGGGCTAGGCTTGAACCCTCCATCCCCGTATATGGGGCTGGCACCCTACTCCTTGAGCCACTGGCTCTGTTCTTTTTTGTTTGTTTGTTTTTTTGAGACAGAGCCTCAAGCTGTCACCCTGGATAGAGTGCTCTGGCATCACAGCTCACAGCAACCTCCAATTCCTGGGCTCAAGCGAGTCTCTCGCCTCTGCCTCCCAAGTAGCTGGGACTACAGGTGCCTGCCACAACGCCCGGCCATTTTTTGGTTGCAGCTGTCATTGTTGTTTGGCGGGCCCGGGCTGGATCGAACCCGCCAGCTCAGGTGTACGTGGCTGCCGCCTCAGCCCATTGAGCCACAGGCGCCGAACCTGTTCTTTTTTTTTTTTTCTGGATACAGAGTCTCAAGGTATCACCTTAGGTAGAGTGCTGTAGCATCACAGCTCACAGCAACCTCAAACTCCTGGGCTTAAACGATTCTCTTGTCTCAGCCTCCCAAGTAGCTAGGACAACAAGTGCCCGCCACAATGCCCAGCCATTTTTTGGTTGCAGTTTTCAGTGTTGCTTAGCACATCTAGTCCAGGTTCAAACTAGCCACCCTAACTGTATGTGGCCAGCGTCCTGCCCACTGAGCAGGTGTCTGTAGTCCCAGCTATTTGGGAGGCTGAGGCAAGAGAATCGCTTAAGCCTAGGAGTTGGAGGTTGCTGTGAGCTGTGATGCCACAGCACTCTATCCAGGGGGACTGCTTGAGGCTCTGTCTCAGAAAATAATATAATAATAAGCTAAGTGTTATAATAAAAGTGTCAAAATGGTTAAAAATACTATAATGAGGTGGGATCGGTACTAACACCTATAATCCTAGCACTCTGGGAGACAGAGGCAGGTCAATTACTTGAAGTTAGGAGCCCAGACCAGGCTGAACAAGAGCCAGACTGTCTCTACTAAAAACAGAAAAAAAACTAGCCAGGTACAGTGGTATGTGCCAGTAGTCCCAGCTACTTAAGAGGCTGAGGCAAGGGGATTGTTTCAGCCCAAGAATTTGAGGTTACTGTGACCTAGGCTGACACCATGGCACTCTAGCCTGGGTGACAAAGTGAGATTCTGTCTCAAATTAAAATAAATAAAATAAATAAAAATGAAATTAAAATATTATACCATTAGCGGGGTGCATTGGCTCACACCTGTAATTGTAGCATTTGGGAAGCCAAGGCAGGTGGATAGCCTGAGCTAAAGCCAGAGCCAGCCAACCCCCTAGTCACTAAAAATAGCTGGGCATTGTGGCAGATACCTTTAGTCCAGCTACTTGGGAGGTTGAGGCAAGAGAATCACTTGAGCCCAAGAGTTTGAGGTTGCTGTAAACTATGACACCAGGGCACTCTACCACGGGCAACAAAACGAGACTCTCTTTTTTTTTTTTCCATGAGACAGAGTCTCACTATGTCACCCACATAGTCCCAGGACAGATTCAGAGACCTGGACAGAAGTCATTTCCTCATTCCTCTGACCTGGTCACGTTCCTTTTAGAGCTGGAAACCCTGTTTGTTTGTTTGGTTTTTTTGAGATAGAGCCTCAAGCTATCACCCTGGATAGAGTGCTGTGGCATCACAGCTCACAGCAACTTCCAATTCCTGGGCTCAAGCTTGTCTCTTGCCTCTGCCTCCCAAGTAGCTGGGACTACAGGCGCTCACCACAACTCCCAGCCATTTTTTGGTTGCAGCTGTCATTGTTGTTTGGCGGGCCCGGGCTGGATTCGAATCCGCCAAGTCAGGTGTATGTGGCTGGTGCCTTAGCCACTTGAGCCACAGGCGCCGAGCTGAAAACCCTGGGGTTTTTTTGTTGTTGTTTGTTTGAGTCAGAGTCTCACTTTGTCATCTCCGTAAAGTACTATGGCGTCACAGCTCCCAGCAACCTCAAACTCTTGGGTTTAAGCAGTTCTCTTGCCTAAGCTTCCTGAGTAGCCGGATGACAGGTTCCTGCCACCATGCCCAGCTTTTTTAGAGATGAAGTCTCAGTCTAGCTCCGGCTGATCTCAAACTGGTGAGCTCATGCAGTCCACTCGCCTTTGCCTTCTGAAGTGCTAGGATTACAGCTTTGAGCCACTGTGCCTGCCCTAGTGATGAGGGTTCTGGACCCACTCTGAGAGGCCCTGCTGGAGCCAGACCAGAGAGTACAGACTAGCATCTCCTTTTTTGTAGAGATGGGCTCTTGCTTTGTTGTTGCCCTGGCAGAAATGCAATGGCATCATCATAGCTTCACTCTAGCCTTGAACTCATAGGCTTAAGGAATCCTCCTGACTATGCCTCCAGAGTAGCTAGGACTACAGGCATACATCACCACATATGGCTGGTTTTGGTTTTTTTTTTTTTCCTTTTTTTTTTTTTAAAGAAAGGGTCTTGCCATGTTGTCCAGGCTGGTCTCATACTCCTGGGCTCACTGCCCTTTTGGCCTCCCAAAGTGCTGACATTATAGGCATGGGCCACTGCCCCTGGCCTCTCTTACTATATTCTTTTTTTTTTTTTTGCATTTTTTCGCCGGGGCTGGGTTTGAATCCGCCAACTCCAGCATATGGGGCCAGGGACCTACTCCTTTGAGTCATAGGCACCGCCTTATTCTTTTGTTGTTTTTAGCCAGAGTCTCACTTTGTTGCCCTCAGTAGAGTGCCACAGCATCATAGATCACAGCAACCTCAAACTTTTGTGCTTGGCTCAGCGCCTGTGGCTCAACAGGCTAAGGGGCCAGCCACGTACACCTGAGCTGGCGAGTTCGAATCCAGCCTGGGCCTGCCAAACAACGATGACGGCTGCAACCAACAAATGGCCGGGCATTGTGGCGGACGTATGTAGTCCCAGCTACTTGGGAGGCAGAGACAGGAGACTCGCCTGAGCCCAGGAATTGGAGGTTGCTGTGAGCTATGATGCCAAAGCACTCTATCCAGGGTGACAGCTTGAGGCTCTGTCTCAAAAAAAAAAAAAAAAAAATTTGTGCTTAAGTGATTCTCTAGTTTCAGCCTCTTGAGTAGCTGGAACTATAGGTGCCCACCACAATGCCCAGCTATTTCTTTTTTTTTTGAGACAGAGCCTCAAGCTGTTGCCCTGGGTAGGGTGCTGTGGCATCACAGCTCACAGCAACCTCCAACTCCTGGGCTCAAGCGATTCTCTTGCCTCAGCTTCCCAAGTAGCTGTGACTACAGGCGCCTGCCACAATGCCCAGATATTTTTTTTGGTTGTAGTTGTCATTGCTGTTTGGCAGGCCCGGGCTGGATTCAATCCCACCAGCTCTGTTGTATGTGGCTGGCACCTTAGCTGCTTAAGCTACAGGTGCCGAGCCAACGTCCAGCTATTTTTAGAGATGAGTTCTTGCTCTTGCTCAGTCAGGTCTTGTACTGGTGAACTCAGGCAATTCACCCACCTTGATTTCCCAGAGTGCTAAGATTACAGGCGTGAGTCACCATGCCAAACCCAACTCCTTACTATATTCTTTTTGAGGGGGGAGAGGGGCACAGAGTTTCTCTACATTACCCTCAGCAGGATGCCTTGGCCTTAGAGCTCACAACAACCTCCCAAGTAGCTGGAACTACAGGCGCAGGCCACAATTGCTGGCTATTTTTTTGATGCAGTTGTCATTGTTATTTAGCAGGTTATGGCAGGGTGTGAACCCTCCAGGCCAGTGTATGTGGCCGGCACCCTAACCACCAAGCAATGGGCGCCGAGCCTCCTTACTATATTCTTGAGAATTCTTTCCTGATTCTCCAAGTTCTTGTCTCCTATTCACTCCTAAATTCAGGCTATTTGGAGCAAGATTAATCATTCCACTGAACCAGCTCTCCACAGGTCACCAATGACCATCATTTCAACCAAATCCAAAAGTTTCTACTGTGAAGATCAAAGAGCATAGGCTCCGCACCTGTGGCTCAACGAACTAAGGCGCCAGCCACGTACACCTAAGCTGGCAGGTTCGAATCCAGCCCGGGCCCGCCAATCAACAATGACGGCTGCAACAAAAAATGGCCAGCCGTTGTGGTGGGCGCCTGTAGTCCCAGCTACTTGGGAGACAGAGGCAAGAGACTCGCTTGAGCCCAGGAATTGGAGGTTGCTGTGAGCTATGACGCCACAGCGCTCTACCCAGGCAGGGTGACAGCCTGAGGCTCTGTCCCAAAAAAAAAAAAAAGATCAAAGAGCATAAATATAAAGAGTATGGCAGGGTGGCGCCTGTGGCTCATCGAGTAGGGCGCCAGCCCCATATACCGAAGGTGGCGGGTTCAAACCTGGCCTCAGCCGAACTGCAAAACAGAAAAATAGCCAGGCATTGTGGCGGGCGCCTGTTGGAGGTTGCTGTGAGCTGTGTGACGCCATGGCACTCTACCTAAGGTGATAAAGTGAGACTCTATCTCTACAAAAAAAAAAAAGAGTATGGGCAGTGCCTGTGGCTCAACGGAGTAGGGCCCTGGCCCCGTATACCCAAGGTGTTGGGTTCAAACCCAGCCCTTGCCAAAAACTGCAAAAATAAATAAATAAATAATAAACAACACAAATTTATAAAAAAAAAAAAAAAAAAAAGAGTATGGCAAATAGTGGATGCTCAAAACGGTAGTTCTCTTTTTTTTTTTGTAGAAACAGAATGTCACTTTATTGCCCTTCGTAGAGCGCTGTGCCGTCACACAGCTCACAGCAACCTCCAACTCCTGGGCTTAGGCGATTCTCTTGCCTCAGTCTCCCGAGTAGCTGGGACCATAGGCGCCCACCACAACACCTGGCTATTTTTTTGTTTGTTTGCAGTTCGGCTGAGGCCGGTTTTGAACCCGCCACCTTTGGTATATGGGGCCAGCACCCTACTTACTGAGCCACAGGCACTGCCCAAAATGGTAGTTTTTATTTCCGTTACTTTCCTTAACATTACATTCTTTTTTTTTCTTTCTGTCTCCACTCATTATAAAATTAATACAATTTTCATTTAATCTGTTTCTCAGGGCAAGGTTAACATGCTAAGGCAGTGATTTTCTTTCTTTCTTTTTTTTTATTTTTGAGACAGAGTCTTACTTTGTCACCTTTAGCAGAGTGCCTTCGTGTCATAGTGTACAGCCACCTCAAACTCCTGGGCTTAAGCAATTCTCTTGCTTCAGCCTCCCAAGTAGAACTATAGGCACCTACCACAAGCCTGGAAATTTTTTTTTTTTTTTTGTAGTTTTTGGCTGGGACTGGGTTTGGACCCTCCACCTCTAGCATATGCATATGGGGCCGGCGCCCTACTTTTTTTTTTTTTTTTTTTTTTTGAGACAGAGCCTCAAGCTGTCACCCTGGATAGAGAGCAATGGCATCACAGCTCACAGCAACCTCCAATTCCTGGGCTCAAGCAAGTCTCCTGCCTCCACCTCCCAAGTAGCTGGGACTACAGGCGCCCGCCACAACGCCCGGCGGTTCAGCATATGGGACCGGCGCCCTACTCCTTTGAGCCACAGGCACCACCCAAGTCAGGCTATTTTAAGAGATGAGGTCTCACCCTGGCTCAGGCTGGTCTCGAACCTGTGAGCTCGGGCAATCTACCCGCCTTGGCTTCCCAAGTGCTGGGATTACAGGCGCAAGCCAACTTGCAAGCCAAGACTGTCATTTTCAACCGGTATACCCGGGCACACAGGTATGCCATCATCAGAGGATCCTAAGTATGCTGGGAAAAAAAATTTTTCTTGAGTCTCACTATGTCACCCTTGGTAAAGTGCTGTGCTATAGCATAACAGTTCACAGCAACCTCAAACTCTTGGGCTTAAGCGATTCTCTTGAGTCAGCCTCTCAAGTAGCTGGGAATACAGGCACCTGCCACAATGTCTGGCTATTTTTCAGTTGTAGTTGTGATTGTTGTTTGGTGGGCTGGACTGGATTCAAACCCACCAGCCCCCGTGTATGTGGCTGTCATCCTAGCCGCTGAGTTATAGGTGCTGAGCCATGCTGGGAAATTTTTTAAAGATCATTAATTAAATTATTTTAGAAAGAAGTTCAAAGGACTATACGTGTATTCTTTTTTTTTTTTTTGAGATAGTCTCACCTTGTCACCATCAGTAGAGTGCTGTAGTGTCATAGCTCACAGCAACCTCCAACACTTGGGAATAGGTGATCCTCTTGCCTCAGCTTCCTGAGTACCTGGGACCACAGGCACCCGGGACAATACCTGGCTACTTTTTGTTGTATTTTGGCCAGAGCTGGGTTTGAACCTGCCATCCCTGGGATATGGGCCTGGCGCCCTAACCACTGAGCCACAGGCGCTGTCCCTGTGTATTCTTTTTTGTACTCTTTTTTTTTTTTTTTTTTGGTAGAGACAGAGTGCCGTGGCATCACACAGCTCACAGCAACCTCCAATTCCTGGGCTTAGGCGATTCTCTTGCCTCAACCTCTCGAGTAGCTGGGAGTACAGATGCCCGCCACAACACCCAGCTATTTTTTTTTTTTTTGAGACAGAGCCTCAAGCTGTCACTCTGGATAGAGTGCTGTGGCATCACAGCTCACAGCAACCTCCAATTCCTGGGCTCAAGCAAGTCTCTTGCCTCCGCCTCCCAAGTTCCTGGGACTACAGGCGCCTGCCACAAGACCCAGCCATTTTTTGGTTGCAGCTTCATTGTTGTTTGGCAGGCCCAGGCTGGATTCGAACCCGCCAGCTCAGGTGTACGTGGCTGGCGCCTTAGCCTGTTGAACTACAGGCGCTGAGCCACACCCAGCTATTTTTTGTTGCAGTTTGGCAGGGGCCGGGTTTGAACCCACCACCCTTGGCATATGGGGCCTGTGCCCTACCCACTCAGCCACAGGCACCGCCCCTTACTCTTTCTTTTTCTTTTCATTTTTTTTTTTTTCAGTTTTTGGCTGGGGTTGGCTTTGAACCCACGACCTCCAGTATATGGGGCCGGTGCCCTACTCCTTTGAGCCACAGGCGCTGCCCAGCGCTCTGGATTTTTTTTTTTTTTTTTGAGACAAAGCCTCACTTTGTCACCCTCAGTAGATAGAGGGCCCTGGTGGGCTTCATAGCTCACAGCAACCTCAAACTCTTGGGCACAAATGATCCTCTTACTTCAGCCTCTGGAGTTGCTGGGACTACAGGCTACTACCACAATGTCCAACTATTTTTAGAGGCAGGGTCTCGATCTTCCTCAGGTTGGTCTATAACTCCTGAGCTCAGGCAATCCACTCATCTCAGAGCGCTCGGATTACAAGTGTGAGCCACTGACCCAGCCAGCTAAAAATAGAAAAATTAGCCAGGTTTTGTAGCAGATACCTGTAGTCCCAGCTATTTGGGAGGCTGAGGCAGGAGGATTGCTTGAACTCAGGAATTAGAGGTTGCTGTGAGCTAGGCTGCCATGATGGCACTGTAGCCTGGTGCAATAGAGTAAGATTTTTGTCTCGCAAAAAATAAGACAAGACACAGTCTGATTTTTTTTTTTTTTGTAGTTGTCATTATTGTTTTGGCAGTCCTGGGCTGGGTTTGAACCTGCCACCTCTGGTGTATGTGGCCGGTGCCCTAGCCGCTGAACCACAGGCACCAAGCCTAGAGATGAAGTCTTGCTCTTGCTCAGGCTGGTCTCAAACTTGTGAGCTCAGATAATCCACCTGCCCTGGCCTCCCAGAGTGCTAAGATTATAGGCGTGAGCCACCATGCAGCCTGGAATCTGAGTGTTTCTATGAAGATACCATGACATACTGGGCATTTAGTCCATCGGGATACTACTTATTATGGGGAGACAGATAGGTATAACCTCAGGGTAGGAGGGTGCAATGGAGGGAGCAGAGGTGTGGGAAAAAACAGCTATACCAGGACAACCTTACATCTTGCCCATTCCTGTCAAGAAACACATAAATGCAAAACATTTTTAAGCTCAACCAGCAAAGACTATTTAAAATCTCAGACCTAAAAAAAAAAATAAATAAATAAAATAAAATCTCAGGGCGGTGCCTGTGGCTCATTGAGTAGGGCGCCAGTCCCATATACCAAAGGTGGCGGGTTCAAACCCGGCCTCAGCTGAATTGCAAAACAGAAAAATAGCCGTGCATTGTGGCGGGCACCTGTAGTCCCAGCTACTTGGGAGGCTGAGGCAAGAGAATCGCCTAAGCCCAAGAGTTGGAGGTTGCTGTGAGCTGTATGATGCCAGGGCAATAAAGTGAGACTCTGTCTCTACAAAAAAAAAATAATAATAATAAAAATAAATAAATAAATAAAATAAAATCTCAGACCTGTCATTTAATAGCTGTGTGACTTTGGGCAAGTTCTAAATAGTTTCAGCCTTGCTGAATCTGTCCAATCTGTAAATGGATCATGAATCCCTTCCTGCTTGCAACATGTATATTTTATTTTATTTTATTTTATTTTTTTATTTTATTTTATTTTTTTTGAGACAGAGCCTCAAGCTGTCACCCTGGATAGAGTGCTGTGGCATCACAGCTCACAGCAATCTCCAATTCCTGGGCTCAAGCTAGTCTCTTGTCTTGGCCTCCCAAGCAGCTGGGACTATAGGCGCCCACCACAACGCCCGGCCATTTTTTGGTTGCAGCCATCATGTTGTTTGGCGGGCCTGGGCTGGATTCGAACCCACCAGCTCAGGTGTACGTGGCTGGCGCCTTAGCCCGTTGAGCCACAGGCGCCGAGCCTATTTTATTTTATTTTTATTTTTTTGAGACAGAGCCTCAAGCTGTCACCCTGGGTAGAGTGCTGTGGCATCACAGCTCACAGCAACCTCCAATTCCTGGGCTTAAGCAAGTCTCCTGCCTCCGCCTCCCTAGTAGCTGGGACTACAGGTGCCTGCCACAACGCCAGGCCATTTTTTTTGGTTGCAGCCAGCCGTCATTGTTGTTTGGCGGGCCCGGGCTGGATTCGAACCCGCCAGCTCAGGTGTACATGGCTGGCGCCTTAGCCTGTGGAGCCACAGGTGCCGAGCCGCAACTTGTATATTTTCATCTATATGGTAGTCATATACCACAAAAAAAAAAAAAGGGCATAAGGCGGCGCCTGTGGCTCAGTCAGTAGGGCGCTGGCCCCATATACTGAGGGTGGTGGGTTCAAACCCAGCCCCGGCCGAACTGCAACCAAAAAATAGCCGGGCGTTGTGGCAGGCGCCTGTGGGCCCAGCTACTTGGAAGGTTGAGGCAGGAGAATTGCCTAAGCCCAGGAGTTGGAGGTTGCTGTGAGCTGTGTGACGCCACGGCGCTCTACCGAGCACTATAAAGTGAGACTGTCTCTACAAAAACAAAAAGGCATAGAGCTGCATACATTTAAGATTTGTGCACTTTCTTTTTTTTTTTTTTTTTGTAGAGACAGAGTCTCACTGTATCGCCCTCGGTAGAGTGCCGTGGTGTCACACAGCTCACAGCAACCTCCAACTCCTGGGCTTAGGGGATTCTCTTGCCTCAGCCTCCTGAGTAGCTGGTCCTTTCCTTTTTTTTTTTGAGACAGAGCCTCAAGTGTCACACTGGGTACAGTGTTGTGGCATCACAGTTCACAGCAACCTCCAACTCCTGGGCTCAAGCGTGTCTCTTGCCTCTGCCTCCCAAGTAGCTGGGACTACAGGCGCCTGCCGCAACACCGGACTATTTTTTTTTTTTTTTTTTTTGTAGAGACAGAGTCTCACTTTATGGCCCTCTATAGAGTGCTGTGCCGTCACATAGCTCACAGCAACCTCCAAATCCTGGGCTTAGGCGATTCCCTTGTCTCAGCCTCCCGAGTAACTGGGACTACAGGTGCCTGCCACAACGCCCGGCTATTTTTCTGTTTTGCAATTCAGCCGAGGCCGGGTTTAAACCCACCACTTTCGTTATATGGGGCCAGTGCCAAGCCTGTGCACTGTCTGTATATATGCTATCCTCCAATAAAATGGCTTTTAAGAAATAAAAGAATGAATGCAAGGGTGACCACTGGAGGGTGGCCTGTCCCCAGAGGCGAAGGCCTCCTGGGACAGTGACCCCATCGGAGCCCAAACTGGACTGAGAGTGCTCGGGGCAAATTCTCATGGCTCCAGCTTGTGTCATCACCCCTCAAGAGCCCCAGGTTTGCCCTATAGTGGAGCTCCAGGAGAGAAAATTTCTTTTGGACACTGGAGCAACTTTTTCTGTACTTTTCTCTAATCCTGGTCTTTTATCTCCCAAATCCATAACTATACAGGGGGTGTCTGGACAGCCGGTTACCAAATTTTTCTCCCAGCCTCTAAG
>CAUYRH010082605.1:0-27492 GCA_963574655.1 Perodicticus potto | reverse complement strand
TCCATGGATGGACTGTGTCCATTCATTAATGCACTCATTCACCTTCCCCCCGGCGGAAGGGACTGCATTCATTCGTTTCCTGGTCAAGGAACCCATACACCTATATATACCCTGAGGCTAGAGGCCTAGAGGAGGAGATGGGGAAAGATCGGGAGAGGAACGGAGAGAGCTTCTCTCTCCCTACTTGAAATCTCTCCCACTACCAGGAGCTTTGGTGTTTTCTGTAAATCAATTCTGTCTTATCACGGACGGGTGGGGGGGGGGAAATAATGTAATGAAGAATAATAAAATACATGTATTTAAAAAAAAAAAAAAAAAGAGCAGGAGCAGGGACAGACAGGGTTGTTGTAGGAGGGCTGAACGGGCCTCAGGGCCTTTGTACTGCTGTTCCGCCTGCCTAGGAGGCTGTTTCTTCAGATACCCGCAAAGCTGTTTCATCACTTTGGTCCTGTTTCTGCTCAAATGCCATCTTTTTCGAGAGGCTTTTCCTGAGCACCTCTGTGAAATAGTTCCTCCACCCTGCCCCTGTCTGTTTTCCCATTCTGCTTTAGTTTTCTTCACAGAACTCATCCCTACTTGCCATTTTATTTTAAAATCAATTTATAGCGTGTCTCTGCTGCTGCGTTGTGAAGGTGGGAATTCGGTGTGATTGTCCATTCACTGTTGTGTAGTTGGCTCCTAGCATAGCTCTTGGCGCATAGTAGGTGTGCGATAAGCATTTTTTGAATGAACGGATGGATACTGGAATGAATAAAGCCTTCCGTGGTGGGGTCAGGGCTGTGCAGGCTTCTCTAGCTCCTAGGCTGGTGCCTGGCTGCACTGGACCTTGGGTAGCACTTGTGGGAATGGACAGTGCTGGGAGGGAGAGCGTTTTCTTCCATAGACTGTGATCAGGGGCAACTTCCTGTCTCCTTTTGGCATCCAGCCCGCCTCTCTGGCCCAGCCTCTGTACCACTACTTCCAGGAAGTCTTTGTAGCTACGGAGTGTTCACCTGCATCTTCTCACTTAAACCTCAGTGACTGCCGCCTTTATTTTGGAAGAGGAAATTGACTCATAGATCTGTGGTGCCTCGCTGAGGTCACGTGGCTGGCAGTAAGGAGGATGGGGCAGGGTGGAGGGCTGTGCCTGTGTGCAGTGAACAGCTGGCCGGGGAGGAGGTAGGGCTCCCTACAGTTTATAGCCTTTCCCTCTCATCTCTCCTCAGGACGCTCGGATGCAGGCAGTCTAGAATAGAGCTATTTTTAGGATGATAAAAATAATGTGGGATATATGTGAGTATGTTTGGTGCATAGTAGAAACCCTAAAGTGTGGTTGATGCAATCTGAGAGATTTCCTTAGGAAGCATGGTGGATTCTGTTGCTCTCCACCAGGACGTGGACACCCTGAAGACTCTCGATAGCTGTGGTCCCCGAGCCTGCGGTCGTCTGCGGCCTGTTGGGAACTGGGCCACCTAGAAAGTCGTGAGCGGAGGGCAGAGCGAGCAAAGCTTCATCTGTATTTACAGCCGGTCCCCATCGCTCTCGTCACCACCTGAGCTCCTTCTCCTGCAAGATCAGCTGAGGCATTAGCTTCTCACAGGGGCACGAACCTACTGTAAACTGTGCATGAGGGATCTCCGTTGTGCACTCCTTATGAGAAAATAATGTCTGATGATCTGGGATGGAGATGTAACGGGCTTGAATTATTCTATTCCCTCTTCCCAACCCTGGTCTGTGGTCAAATTGCCTTTCATGAAACTGATTCCTGGTACCAGAAGGGTTGGGAATCGCTAGTCTATAAACTTGAGATGGGAATTGCTAAAGTTCCTTGAACACTTGCTGGGTACCAGCATCATTCAAAGTGCTTTTTGTGAGCTGCTGTGATTCTTACTGTAATCCTGTGTATTCATTTTATCCCTGTTTTATGGAAGAGGAAAGGCAGAGAGAGGATTAGTAAATAGAGCTGCTCCAGGCCAGATAACTTGTAAGGGGCAGATCTGGAATTTGAGCCCACTTAAGTGCGTTGCCACAATGTTTCATTTTATCCTCTCCATAGCCTGCAAGGTCAGTCATTTTATGATACCTACCTGTGTTGTAGCTGAGGCACAGAGAGATCATTGTCTAGGACACAGAGCAGTAGGGCAGAGGCAAGAGAGACCCCAGCCTGTGTGGCCTTGGCCCTGCAAAGCCTTGCCCTTCCCTTGGGGCAGACATACCCTGTAGCGTTGGGGGTGGTGATGGTGGTGGTGGCTACACCCTCTTTCTTTTGGAGGCTCCACTTTCACAGTCCAGCCATTCGGGCCACATTTATGTTTAAAAAATGACTTTTTTTTTTCTTTAAACTCTTTTTTTAGAGACAGAATCTCACTTTGTCACCCTCGGTAGAGTGCCATGGTGTCACAGCTCACAGCAAACTCCAGCTCTTGGGCTTAGGCGATTCTCTTGCGTCAGCCTCCCGAGTAGCTGGGACTATAGGTGCCCGCTACAATGCCTGGCTAGTTTTTTATTGTTGCAGTTTGGATGGGGCCAGGTTTGAACCCACCACCCTCAGTATATGGGGCCAGCGCCCTACAAACTGAGCCACAGGCGCTGCCCTAAAAAATGACTTTTGATTAAAAAGTGGCACATTCACTGTAGAAATGAAGGGGAGAAAAAAAAAGAAATGAAGAAACAAGAAGCTTGAAATTAGTTATGATTCTACTCTGTCAGTGAGGGTCAGGTTCAGTACCTTGTGATAAAACCCAAGTAAGAGTGCCTTAAATGAGATGGAAGTTTATTTCCTTCTTATGTAATTGTAGCCAACCCAAGGCAGATAACGTTGGGTCCCCCAACATTAGAGACGTAAGCTGATCTGTCTTCTTCAACACATGGCTTCCACCTCATGGCGCAAGATGGCTGCTTGACCTCTAGGCATTGCATTTGTGATTCAATTAGTAGGAAGGAGGAATAGCAGAAAGTGTATTTCTCTGCCCATCCCAAGAATACTTCTAAGATCTTACACATAATATATCTGCTTATACCCTATTGGCCTGAACTTAAGTCACATGGCCAGTGACTCATCTGGCTAGAAGAAAGCTAGAAAACACAGTCTTTAATCTCAAATCTGGAGTTCTATGGCTACAGGAAAGGGGGACAATAGATATTGGGGGACAGCTAGTTATCTTGGCCATATTCCTATACAGTTTAGGGTATTTCGTTAATTCATTTAACCCAAATGAGATTGTGCCAGGTGAGGTGGCTCACGCCTCCTCTGGGAGGCTGAGGCAGGTGGATTGCCTGAGCTCATGAGTTCGAGACTAGCCTGAGCTCGAGTGAGACCCTGTCTCTAAAAATAGCCAGGCATTGTGGTGGACACCTATAGTCCCAGCTACTTGGGAGGCTAAGATGAGAGAATCACTTAAACCCAAGAGTTTAAGGTTGGTGTGAGCTGAGTTGCCACGGCACTCTACTGAGGGGGACAAAGTGAGACTCTGTCTCAAAAAAAAAAAAAATTATATGTTATATATTCTTCTTTAACTGGATTTTTTTCTTAGTACATTGACAACCTTTTTCTATGCGGTCAAATGGACTTGTGTAAACCATTTTTAATGTGATAGTCCTTTGTCAAAATGGTCATTTATTGAAGTAAACCCCTAGTGATTGAATTATAAATTGGACACTGAATTTGAATCTTCATGCCACACAAGAGATTTATTTTTTTCTATAGGATAAAAAATACCTAGAACTTGAATTGATGGAACATAGGATTTCAGCATCCGAAAGGGTCGTGGTGTCATGTAATTGAGGTTTCCCTAAATTCTGGACTATGTGGAACTGCTTAGGGCAAGCCCCCTTCTTCTGTTATTATGGCTATTTTATTATTATTCCTTGGATTCCAAGGCCCTTGCCATTCTATGACACTTTGCTTTGGACCCCTGGCCACCCAGACCACAATGGGGATGGGGCCTTTGTCCCTCCTGAGGTCTGGGGATGCTCTACCCCCAACCCCCTTTGCTCCCAGTCGGTCCCCTGATCCTCTCAGGTTTCGCCATATGTCTGGTGAGGTCAGCCTAGCCAAGGCACAGGGGTGGGGGTGGGGTGTCCTTGGGACTGCTTAGGGCTGCCCCTCAACCCCACAGTTAGATCAGGTTGCCGTTGTCAGTCTCAAGGAGTGACTTCAAGGCCTCTTTCTGTCCCGTTTATCTCTAGGGAGTGATTTATCCTCCCAAGGCTGTGGCCACAGGTCCCAGACAGATGGCTGCTTCCTGGGGACACTCCTAAGGGCAGCTGCTACCTGTTTTGAAGCCTCGTGCGGTTTGTTGTTCACAGTCACTCACACCAATGATGATTTTGTGGATTGGGGACTTGTGTCCAGGACAGATGACTGGGTTCAAGGCTCAGCTGCACCATTTACCACCTGTGGCTTTAGAGAAGCTCTTCCCTGTGCTGGGTCTCAGTTCCCTCCGTAGAATGAGCACAATAGTAACAGTTTAGGGAATGAAACACTGAGAGCAGCACTTGCACATAAGGCCCAAAGGCAGCAGGTTTAATAATAATAATAATACTAACGAATAAAAATACCTTATGGGGTAGCACCTATGGCTCAAAGGAGTAGGGTGCTGGCCCCATATAGTGGAGGTGGTGGGTTCAAACCTGGCCCCGGCCAAAAAAAAGCTGCAAAAAACTAAAAAAACCATACACACACACACACACACACACACACACACACACACACACACACACACATATATGTATATATATGCATGAATGATCTTATGGATGGCACCTGTGGCTCAGTGAATAGGGCGCTGGCCCCATTTGGTGGCAGGTTTGAACCTGGCCCCAGCCAAACTGCAACAAAAAAATAGCCGGGTGTTGTGGCAGGCGCCTGTAGTCCCAGCTACTCGGAAGGCTGAGGCAACAGAATCGCCTAAGCCCGGGAGTTGGAGGTTGCTGTGAGCTGTGACACCACAGCACTCTACCAGTGACAAAGTGAGACTCTGTCTTTACAAAAAAACAAACAAACAAACAAACAAAAAAGATCTTATTCTAGTAGCTTCTCCCAACTCTATACCAGCTTGTTCCTGGAGCCTTTTCTGGGCTCCCTTTCTCTTTCCCCTCTTCCTCCACAGATGCTCTTGAGCACCTACTGTGTGCCGTGCACTTTTCCAGGTGCTGAGGAGACAGCCATGAGGGAAACCAGCTTCTGCCTCGAGGGAGCTGATACTTTAGTGGGAGAGATGATGTTGAACAATCACATCTATACGTCCTCTGAATCGATCAGAGCGTAGCGACTAGCGCTAACCTCTGTGAAGGGTACGTGGGTTCAGACTGCTTTGGGGTGGAGAGATCCTCCTTTATATGTGTACAAGGGGAGCCTGTGTGAAGGGGGGGGTCTCCTGCCAATTGAGTATCTTGGGGGAAAGTTTTGTAGGCAGAGAAGAGTAAGTGCCTAGGCCTGGGGAGGGGAGGGGACAGGCTTGGTGTGTTTAAGAACTAGAGGGGGCTCGGCACCTGTGGCTCAATGGGCTAAGGTGCCAGCCACATACACCTGAGCTGGCGGGTTAGAATCCAGCCCGGCCCGCCAAACAACAATGATGGCTGCAACCAAAAAATGGCTGGGTCTTGTGGCGGGCACCTGTAGACTCAGCTGCTTAGGAGGCGGAGGCAGGAGACTCGATTGAGCCCAGGAGTTGGAGGTTGCTGTGAGCTGTGATGCCACAGCACTCTATCCAGGGTGACAGCTTGAGACACAGTGTCACTCTGTCTCAAAAAAAATAAAGAACTAGAGGGGACCAGGGCAGGTGGAGCTGAGCGAGTGTTGTGGGAAGAGCCCATCAGACAGGGTCTTGTGGCAGTGGAAGGGGTTAGATTTTTTTCTAGGTTTTAACAAGAGCCTCTTCTAAGGCGTGTGTTTCTCGACCTTGACACTGTTGATGTTTGGGTCCAAATACATCTTTGTGAGGCTTCCCTGTGCATCAGGGGATGTTTAGCAGTGTCCTTGGCCTCTACCCACAATAAAACAGAAGTACCACCTTTCTAGGTATGACCATGAAAAATGTCTCCAGATATTACCAGAAGTCTTTTGGGGGGCAAAATCACCCCTAGGTTGAGAACCACTGGGCACAGGCCATCACAGATGGGGCAGGGACAAGATTGGCCTGACATCAGGAGACCTGGTTCTAAGCTGTGTTTTGTCACCATTGTGCTATTTGACCTAAGACCACTCTCTCACCTTCTGGGTTCCTTGGTCTAGTAGGAGCTCTCAAACTCCCAATCCTACTGCCAGCTGTCCCTCCTACATCTGTGGCAGACATCACTAATCAATCATGCACCATGGAGACACTTGGGCCAGTCACCCATTGAGCAGCCGCTCTGTGGTCCCCTCCTCCCAGCAGCAAGCAGGAGCCAGATAGTCCTGGGTTCAAGTTTTGCTTTGTTGGTTTCTGGCTGGGTAACCTGTGTTAGGTTACTCAGCACCTAAAACTCAGTTTTTCTCATCTATAGAATGAGTCCAAGATCACTCTCCTGAAAGCTGATGGTGGGGATTGAAATGAACTTGTGATGGGAATTTGCAGGTATAAGCGAATGTTTGTTGCATGAACAAGTAAGATAATGTGTTTTGTTCTGGGCTGTGGAGCAGTCTGATCGGAGTGTAGGTTGGGACAGTCACGTTGGAGAGGCATTTGGCTTTAACTAGCCAAGGTGAACATGTCCTTAATCTATAGCCAGTCATTGCACACCTAGAGGAATGGGCACAGCAGAGCCCCAGAAGATGTAGGTATAAGGGGGGAATTCCTTTTCTGATGTCCCAGAAGACTCGAGTGTTAAAGGAACTTGAACACCTGAGCTCCAGGAAGCCTACATATCACTTAGGGGAGCTTGCACACTTGAACCCCGTAGATCTAGGCATACACCTGGAAGAACTAACACCTCAGACCCCTGGACCTATTCATCGTAGTTTTGTTTAGAGTGAGGACACTGAAATAAATGTGCGTGATGATGGTTACTGTGTTGTAATTTTAACTACTGAACAAGAATAGGAACTATTTGAGGTCTCTCAAAGTGTGGATTCCCCAAGAGACACATCTAGAGACTAGTTCAAAGGCAAGTTGTTTACTTGGGAGGTCACCCCAGGAAGCACCAGTAGGAGAGTGGGGGAGTGAGAAAGGGAAGAGACATCAGCCACCAAGAAAGATATGTCATCAAGCAGGTGACCGTGTGGGACCCAGGACCTTACTCCTGCTGGGACACTTGGGGAAATGGCATCCATCGTGTGCCTCAGTTTCCTCATCTGTATTTGCATGCCAGCGTCCGCTGTCTTCCTGGAGGGCTGCTTCCAGGCAGCCTTAACTTCTTTGGCATGTCCAGCCTTTCCTACACACAGGAGTGAGCCCTCAGGCCAAGAGATGCAGGTGCAGGTGCAGGTGCTGGGCGTGGTTCTGGGTAAGGGTAGGGGCTGATGGCTGGACCTGCCCAGTGTACGGTATCAGCATGGATACATGTAGAAGACGTGACGTAGCGTGAGAAAATCAAGTTGCTGAAAGCATGCTGCTTCTAGAAGTGTGAACATGCAGAACAGTATTCTTTATTGCTTGTAGACGCATGAGCGGAGCAGGTGGGCAGAGGCAAGCGTGGGAATAAGGGGCCCGAGTCTGGGGCGGTGGGTCCTTTGTAGGAGGAAAGGTGGCCAGGTGGCTTACCTCTTTGTGTAATGATTCCTCCTGCCTTTTCCCACATGGAGGTTGGATATCTGCATGATAATGGGAAATAATCTCAAGTGGGCACTGATGGGGCTTTGCATATATGACCTGAGGGACCATGGCTGGGATGAGAATATAGAATGTCTCCAGCACCCTCCAAAGGGCGCCCCCTGCCCCTTTCCTGCCTGTACCTCCCCTACACTTGATGAATTTTTTCTTGTAAGTGGTTTCAAGCAAATTTGACATAATGTTAAGATTTGCTGAAGCTGGGCAGAGATGAGTTTGTGGGTGTGTGTTAAATTTTTTGTTACACTGTTCATCATCATCCTCATAACAAGAAAAGTAGAATGTGGGGAGAAGTGCTCTAAGCATGGACAAAGATTCTTAGTCTGGAAGGAGTTTCTCAGGCAGCCCTGGAGATCCTGAGAATGGTCTAAAGTAGGTTTCCAAGATGAGAGCTGCTTTTGACCTCAGCATTTCAAAGCTGTCAAGCCTTGGACAAAGAGACGCCTTGGAGGGTCCCTTTAACCACCCCTGCCAGCACAAAGGACATCGGTGCTGCCTGGAAAAGCCGGTTGGTCAGTCGTGGCCTGGACAGCACGAGGCTGAGCCCAGAGCCCCTGCCTGCCCATTCTTTCCGGGTCACAAGCTGCCCATGGTGCCTGTCATGCTGGCTTGTTTGCAGTTCCTCTGTGGGTGGCCCCAGCCTCCCATTGTTGCATCACAATAGTGGTGGCCCAGCTCGTGTGAAGAAACCGGGACAGGAAGCCCTGATCTAGGCCAGTTGAGTACTCCCGGCTTCCTGCCCTCCCTGGCTCTGCTGGGCTAGGCTGCCTTCATCTCCCTCCAGTCTGGGGAGCCTGGGGACCTGACTTCCCCTCTGTAACCCAGGTCCTGTTAAAACATTCTCTAGGAACGCCTGTTCCTGTCCCCTGCATCCATCCTTTCAAAAGCAAAATCAGCAGACTTCCTAAGGGCCTGAATTGAGGCTCCTGCCAGGTGTCAGGCACTGTACCAGCCACATTCTATTCTATTCCTTTGATTTTTGAGTACCTACTGTGTGCCAGGCACTATATTGGCCCTGAGAATACACAGCTGTTAACAAGACAGGCAAGGTCCCTCCTTCATGGAGTTTCCATTCATTTTATCATATTATACTCTGCAAGGTAGGCACGGTATTATCATGATCTCCTTATTTGGGAAGAATAAACTAAGACTCAGAGAGGCGAATGCATTTTCTGGGGGTCACACAGTAGGAAGGAAGAAGATGTACGACTTTAAGCCTGACCTCTTTTGGTGGGTTGGGGTGTTTAGGTTTCATCGTAGCCATGCTCCCTTATCTTGGCCTTTCTCTTAGGGACTGGTGTAGATTGCTTAAGCTCAGTTTTCTCACTTCACAGATGGGCTTATACAAGATGGGAAGGTAGAAAGAGCATGAAAACAAGAAGGCCCTCTTGGAGGAGATGACATTTTAGTTAAGACCCAATAGATGAGAAGGAGCCTGCTCAGGGCAGGATGGGGGAGAATATCCTGCAGGAACGGCACGTGCAAAAGTCCTGAAACAGGAGTGTGTTTGGCCGGTGGGTGGATCTAGAATGAGGATCATTGAGGTGTTGAGGGCATAGTGTCCTGGGAGGTGAGATCAAGGACAAGGACAAGGCCGTGGGGTCCTTATGGGCTGTGGCAGGATTTGGATTTTCAGTGTACTGGGAAGCCATGGAGAATTTAAAGCCATGGACTGACAGGCTCTGATGTACTTATTTAAAAGGATCCATCTGGCTCTATGTGTGGAGAAAAGGCTTTTGGGAGGGTAGGGTGGGGTTGACCAGGAGGAGGTTGACAGCGTTAGTCTAGGCAGGAGAGGATGGTGGTTTGGCCTGGCAGGTGGCCATGGAGGTGGGGAGAAGTGGTCATGTTTTTCAGGTAAAGCCAGCAGGTCAGAAGTGGAGCCTGGGAGGAGAGAGGTCCCGGACGACTGGGGGTTTTATCTGGAGCCCCTGGAAAGCAGAGGCGCTGTTAACTCAGGTGGAGGTGCTCTGGTGGTGTGGGTTTGGAGGGAAGAACAGGATTAGATGTTGGATGAGTTAAGTTTGAGGTGAGGGGACAGGTATCTGCAGCTGGAGAGAAGACTGGATTTCAGGAGAACGGCTGCTGCAGGGTATCACCTTGGGGTTGTCACCATAAAGGTAGGATTCAGGGCCCTGAGACTGGCTGAGATTGCTCTGCACTCGGTGTAGACAGAGGCAAAGCTGCCGCCTTCTATGTCCCCAACTTCCCTCTCTGTGATCTGTTAGGTGGAATGCCATTTTTGAGTCATGGACACCTCTCCAGTGATGGGGAAGGATCTGACAGCCATCCATGGAGGGCCGGCCTCCTCTCCGCCCATCTGCCCTGCTTCCCTGACCCTGGTGCTATCTCGGGCTCTCCCCGCTATCTCCAGGCGCTTGCTCACAGATCTCCCCAGACAAGCGTGGGCAGATGGGACACGCTCTTAATTCACCTGCACCCAGGCCCCCCTCTGGACTCTGCATGCTATAATTGGTCTTGGCAGGGCAGATAACTAACAGCCCCCCCACTTTCCGTTCCCTGTCACCCTGAGACTGTGACAGGACCGTGGATTCCTTTTCCCAGGCGTCTCCACGTGGCTGTTGCCAGGTTAACCTGGGATCATGCCCCATGTCCTGAAATTGGGGCAAACCAGGCAGAGGATGCTGTGGGTGACTGGCCTCCATGTCCCTCAGGTGTGGACTCTGCTCTCTCTCTGCTCCCCCACATACCTCCTGTCCCCTCAGCCTGTTGATGGGACCCCCGTCTGCTCCTCCTCCTGCTACTCTGTCCCACCCACACCACTCCAGGGTGGCGCCCATCTCTGTCGGCCCCCCTGTACCTCTCCATGTTGGTCTCCCCGACTTCATGTTCAACCCCTAAAATCTAGTTCCTCGTAATTACAGAGGGATCTTTCACTAATGCTTAAAGACTGGGAGACTGCTTTAAAAATTCTAATTTCTGGCTTCCATAAAAAAAGCACAACCTCTGGTGATATTGGGTCCTCCTCAGATGGCTGTGCACTCGAGACCCTCTTTTTGGTCGTTCTCTGTTGCGTCTCAAAGAGGAGAGAAATGATTTGTTTGTTCCTGAGTCCCAGAAGGCATGGCAGGAAGGACTGTGGCCCATTCATCCAGCAGCATCCTGGGCGTCTGTCGGGGGAACGACGATGCTCCCCGTGTAGTGATCTGGAAAGAGCTCTGAGCTTTGTTAAGTGGGAAAAGCCAGTGCAGGGCATCCTGTGTCTGTTGCTATTTTTTCAGTGTGTAAAAAGAGGAGAAAATAGAAATAGATGGTATGTTGATGTGGATTTGTGCGTGTTTGCATTTGTGTAGATTGTCTGGAAGGATACCCGCCGAAAGGTTCTGCTAGCTATGGTTCCCATGGGGGCTGGGGCCTGGGGTAAGGAGGGAGACTTTTTGTGTTTTTGACATGTTATACGTTTGACTTTTGAGCCTTTTAGTGTGTTATAATTTAGAAGTTAAATTGTTAAAAAAAATAATATATATATATGTATATATTTAGAGTGGCAATGAATTGCAGTCTGAGAGGTGATGTGGGTGTGATGAAGCAGTTCTGAGCTCTGGGGCTGGCTTGGTTCCCTTCTGTACCTTCAGGGTCTGCCACAAGGCCAGGCCTGGTGGGTGTTCAGTAAACATTTGGGGCTTGGGTGGGAGTGAGGGATATTCCAATACTTCCCAGAGCAAGTTTTCCCTTGTTCTCAACGTGTCCTTGGACTGTGGCACCTTCCAGGTCCTAGCTGGCGTTTGAACTTGTGACCCTTCTGTGGGGGCTGTCTTGGGGAGAACGGGAGCTGTGCACGCTCACCTCTCTGCTTCTTTCCCACAGGCATTCCTGCATCGCATCCGGCAGAACGTGGCAGACTCGGTGGAGAAGGGCCTCACGGAGGAGAATGTCAAGGTGTGACGCTTGGGCTGTCCCCTTTCTGGGTCATCCCTGCTGCTTTGCAACTTGCTCTGACCAGGCCCCTGCTCTGAGTGTGACAGTGGGGAGGCGTGACTCCTGCTGGCTCTGCCCCACCACGGTCATTTTCTGTAGCCTCTGTGAGTGGGCTGTGTGTGGGGGAATCAGGAGGAATCCACCCTGGGCCTGCTCCCCAGCCCTAGCTCCTCTCCTCGCTCAGGGTGACCACCCTGTCTTCCAGTGCCCTGGTGCCAGGCCCTGGCATGGAGCCAGTGGAAAATCCCTTCCCAAGTGCCCCGGGGAGCCTGGTACCCCCCTGCTGCCCCCCAGCAGCCCTGCCTCCACCCCCGCACTGGGCATCCAGTGTCAAGGCAGGGCTGATGAGTAATTGGGTCCGGCTTGGCCTTGGCTGTGGCTCTGGGAGCTTGAGGAGGATATCAATAGGCCTCTGTGTGCCGGGCTGAGCCCGGCCTGGCTCCCCAGCCTGGCTTTCTAGGTGACCTCACTCTCTGAGCCGCCTTTCAGTCCTCCAGGCTCCGAGGTCCTGGTCCAAGGGGAGATGGGGAGACAGGGTGGGGCAAGTGTCCAGGGTACTTAGCATTTATGGCACACAAAAGACTGTCAAGGAAAGACAGTTCCTCCCAGATTCCTGCTTACCCTAGAGGGCAGTGACCTTGCATGTTGACAATTCTAAGTGCAATTTTTTGCATAAGAAAGCTGAGAGTTGAACATGTGAAGGGTCTTGCTGAGGTTCTCTGTAGTGGCTGGTCCTGGGGGCAGGGGGTATGTGTGTTCACTGAGATCTAAGCTCTGTATGCATTCATTCATTCACTTACCAAGTATTTACTGAGCACTTACTATTTATTTATTACATTTACGTATTGCGTTCGATTATAGTTTAAAAATTATTTATGGTGATTTTTTTTTTTTTTGGAGATAGACCCTCAAGCTGTCACCCTGGATAGAGTGTCATGGCATCACAGCTCACAGCAACTTCTAACTCCTGAGCTTAAGCAATTCTCTTGCCTCAGCCTCCCAAGTAGCTGGGACTACAGGTGCCTGCCACAATGCCCGGCTATTTTTTGGTTGTAGTTGTCATTGTTTGGCAGGCCCTGGGCTAGATTTGAACCTGCCAGCTCTGGTATATGTGACTGGCACCTTAACCACTTGAGTGATTTTAAACTTCAACTTATTACAGTTTTTTTTTTAAAAGTTGCCTTTTTAATGAGGTTTAACTCCCATAGAGTAAAGAGTGTACACCCTAAGCACTGAGCATGGTAAGTTTCCCCATGTGAACACACTGGTGTGACCGTGACCCAAACGAAGGCAGAGAACATTTCCAGCCCTCTGTGTCCCCTCGAAGTCTGGCCTCCCTCCCTAAAGGTAATCCCTGGCTTCCAATACCACTGATTAGTTTTGTTCTTGAAATGATATCCAGGTGTGTTCTTTTGGGTCCGGTGCCTTCTGCTCCCCGTGTGAGATTTGCCACGTTGTTGCGTGTAGTTGTGGCTCACTCATTCTTGTTTCATTGCCAGGTAGTGTTCTGATGTATGAAGGCACCACAGTCCACCTGTCCAATCTCCTGTGGGTTATTTCCACTTTGGGCTGTTACAGCCATTTTCACGTATGTCTTTTTGGGCTCCCATTTTTAGATACACACTCAGGAGACAGTTATTTTGAAATTTTGCAGCCTTTCCTTGAAGTAAGTGTAACAATAGAGTCTATCACATGTGCTTTTAAAATAAGTCAATTCCAACATGTGAGCTGGAAAAAATGAGAGAGGAAAAAAAATACCCCGAGCGTGTGGGTGACTCTTGCAGCCGCTTCATGAGGTGAGCATTCCGGGGTGGGGCGGAGGAGGATCCTGCCGTGACTGAGCAGTGGGCTCCAGCCTCCTTGCCCTCCCTGCCCCTTTGAGGCCATCTCCTGCAGATATTCTGTGCATTTGAAGGGCCCATGGAGTTGGTCATTCATTCCTTCATGTCTCGACTCACTTGTCACCTTCTCAGAGTGACTTTCCCTAGTATGGAAATTTGCAAACTTCTGCCCCATCCTGGAACTCCCTGTTACATTAGTATTTTTGTTTTTAGAGCTTCTTTCCATCTCAAAAGCTCTATTTTACTTACTTGCTGTCTGTCTCCTTGTGTTGGAATGTCACTTACATGGGAGCAGGGATACGTCTGTTCCCTCCTGTATCATCAGGGGCTCTACCAGTGCCTGGCACGTAATAGGTGCTCAGTAAATGCTTGCTGACCAGGAGAGAAGCTCTTTATTTTTTACTCATTTTATTATGTTTGATTTTTGAAGTTGGTGTCTTCTTCAAAAATTAAAGAAAGCACTTGTTAATAAAAAACAAAAAGAAAAAGGAATTTATGCAGTTCAAAAGGACCTAAAGTATGGCCAGGCACGGCGGCTCACGCCTGTAATCCTACCACTCTGGGAGTCCGAGGTGGTTGGATTGCTTGAGCTCAGGTGTTTGAGACCAGCTTGAGCAAGAGCAAGATCCTGTCTCAAAACAAAATAAAACAACCCCCACCCCCCAAAAGGCCCTAAAGTAAAAAGAAAGCCTTCCCTAGTTTTCTCCACCAGTCCCTAGACTAGTTATCAGCTTGTATCATCATCAGAGAGTCTCTGGTTCTTACCAGCATAGATTGGAGTGGCCTTTATTTGCTTGTTATTTTATGCAGATAGGCCCAAACTGGAATCCTGTTTGACACCTGATTCCCTCACTCTCTGAATGTATATTCAGGATTGTCCTAGGATTCCATGTCCCTATATGCACATCTATGGATTCTTTTTATAGGCCACATAGAATTCCATTATGTGGAATTCATTTACCTTTAACTTCATGAACCAGTCTGTGCTGATGGACGTCTGGCTTGTGTCCATCTTTTGCTGCTGTGAGTAAGGCTGCAGTGTATGTGCTTGGCCAGCCCCTAAGTTCTCGACCTTGACACTGTTGACACTTGGGCCTGATGGCCTTCGTCTTGGGGTCATCCTGTGCATTGCTGGACGCTTAGCAGCATCTCTGGCCTCTGTCTATGAGGCCAGTAGCACTTTCCCCTTTCCTCCCCAATATGTGACAGATGTCCTCTTGAAGGGAAAAATTGCCCCTAGTTGGAAACAAATGATCCAGAGTTTACGTTCTGAAATGTAGAATTGCTGGATCAAATTGTATGTGTACTTTAAACTTTATATTGAAGTAGGGATAGTTTGTGGGAGTTTAAACAACATATTTCAGACTCTTGTTGTATTTTCTTCTAGGATGTATTTTAATAGGTGCATGAAAGTACGCTCAGTGTTTTAAAAATTAGTCCTGTTGTGGCTTGGCACCTATGGCTCAACTGGCTAAGGCGCCAGCCACGTATACCTGAGCTGGTGGGAATCCAGCCTGGGCCCGCCAAACAACAATGACGGCTACAACCAAAAAATGGCCAGGCGTTGTGGCAGGCGCCTGTAGTCCCAGCTACTTAGGAGGCAGAGGCAGGAGACTCGCTTGAGCCCAGGGATTGGAGGTTGCTGTGAGCTATGATGCCATAGCACTCTATCCAGGGCGACAGCTTGAGGCTCTGTCTCAAAAAAAAAAAAAAAAATTAAAAATTAGTCCTGTTGTGATATTGGACACACCAGTTGTGTGATAAGTTTCTATGTACTAGCGATGAAGCTTAGTTATGCCACTTGCTGGACGGTGGGACCTTGGGAATGTTATCTGAGCCTTAGATCTTCATCTATAAATTGGGAATAATAGTAATTTCCATCTCATAGACTTAGAGTGAGGATTAGATGCCTTAAATGCACATGAAGTTCTTAGCACAGGATTAATCACTAATCCCGATTAGTATATGTTGGCAACACTTTTATTATAATGATTATCGTATTAGTGGTAAGCTGGGTCTAGTGTTGAGGGTGCCTGTTCTACAGCAGCTTCACCCGCACCAGGGGTTATATATATTTTTTATGCTCAGCTTTGCTCTCTCTCTGTTTGAATTAACACGCTCCTTGGGACTCACTTTTTCTTACAGATACTGTTCTCAAATATCGAAGACATCTTGGAAGTTCATAAGGATTTCTTGGCCGCCTTGGAGTATTGTTTACACCCGGAGCCCCAGTCTCAGCATGAGCTTGGGAATGTTTTCTTAAGATTCGTGAGTACAGGGGCTATAGCCCTGGGTGGACTCTGTAGCTTTTGAGACGTGGACCTCCCCGCCTAGGTTCCTGCTCTGCCCGTCCCTGACCAGCACCCTCCAGAGGCCTGTCTGGGAGTAGTAAGAGCCGTAGTGGGCAGGCGGGCCATGCAGACTGGGTCCTTCTCCTCTCTTTCACTTTCACACAGCGTGCCCCCTGCTGAAGGACTATGTCCTGGGGTCCTGTGACCTCATGACCTGGGCCCCTCTGCCACTAATGACCAACAGAGTAGCTAGTGGCCAAGAAGATGGACTTGGCTTCAGACAGACCTGGGTTTGCGTCCAGCCACCCACTCGCTAGTGGGGGTGAGTGGTCCTTGGGTGCCCACTTGGGCCTCTGGTCATTGCCTCTCCCCATGCAGGATTCCTGACTCACGTGGAACTGGGTGGCGGGCTGGAGGAGGGAGGGCTTGTCTATACCCTCTTTTCTGTGTTGCCTGGGGCCCTCCTCATGGGGAGGGAATACTCCTTCACCTCTTCAAGCCTCGGTTTCCTCCAGTGATTAAGAAGTAGGGACGGTCATGCCTCTCCCTAGGTTGAAGCAGGAAAGTGCTGAGCATAGAGAAGGGCTTCTCAGCTGGGAGCGACTGCCCTCCCCTTTAGGAGACCTTGGGAAATGTTGGGAGAGATTTTTGGTTGTCATAAGCCTAGGAGGAAATGTGCTACTGGCTTCTAGTTAGAGGCCAAGGATGCCCCCAGATATCCTACAATGTACAGGAAAGCCCCCATGACAGAATATCTGACCTCAAATGTCAGTAGTGCCAAGGTGGAGAAATTTTGGCATCTCGTGAGTGTCAGTTGGTGTCAGCTTTTATCATCAACACTGACTCACTTCTTCAAGGAGTCACCTCTTAGTGGTCAGAGTGTCTGTCTTCAGAGAGTTACAGCCTAGTAGATGGGCTCATGTCATGGTCAGAAGGAGGGTGCTTCTGGCTGCTGGTCAAGTGGCTGAGCTACTCAGTAATTGTGTTATGCTCCATGAGTTGTTCTGGCTTGTCTGTGCCTCAGTGTCCTCACCTGTGAAATGGGTACAAACCCATGATGTCATGGCAAGGATTAAGTGAGATGCCAGGAGAGTACTTAGCTTACCTTCTTCTTCTTCTTCTTTTTTTTTTTTTATAGAGACAGAGTCTCACTTTATCACCCTTTGTAGAGTGCCGTGGTGTCACACAGCTCACAGCAACCTCCAACTCCTGGGCTTAGGCGATTCTCTTGCCTCAGCCTCCCAAGTAGTTGGGACTACAGGCACCTATCACAATGCCTGGCTTTTTTTTTTTGTTGTTATTGTTGCAGTTCGGCTGGGGCTGGGTTTGAACCCGCCACCCTCAGTATATGGGGCTAGCGCCTTATCTCCTGAGCCACAGGTGTTGCCTCAGCATCCCTTCTGATACACACTAAGTGAGCAATGCCTGTTGGGCATTCTCTTCCTGCTCATGTAATAGACACCCCTCTGTTTGAGAAGGACAAATAAGAGCACAGGAGGGGGCAGAGGTGGGACGGGTGCGTTGGAGGGCGTTGGGTTGTGGTCCTCTTAGGCTGTTCGGCTGCTGGGAGGGAGCATTGATGTGGAGGGGAAGGAGGCAGCAGTCAGACCCCAAAGAGGTGACCCACCAGGTCCCAGCTGGAGCCTCCAGTGATGTCGCTGTGTAGGAGGTGAGAAGTGGGGAATGGCCACAGAGGTTCTATAAACGTGTTCCAATAGGAAAATGAAAAGAGCAGGAGGGAGAGTCTCCCCTTCAGGTTCAGAGGAAAGAAAGAATGAGTGCTCCTTTCTCTGGAGACAACAGTCGACAATCAAACCCCTGTTCTGCTGAGCAGCCACGGGACCCTGGGCAAGTCACTTCACCTCTCGGGGCCTTAGTCTCCAACTCTGTAAAATGGGAATAATGATCGTACCTGCTTCATGGGGCTGTCAGGAGGATAAAATGTGCTGGCCCAGCACCAAGCTGATGGTCGTGTGAGTGTCGGCTGTGGGCCTTACTCCAGCCAGGATACTAGGCAAGGCTTTCTGGGGAGGTGGCTTTGGGGCTGGTAGTGAACTGATGCCTAGAGGTTGGAGTGGAATAATCTGTTCTTTAGGCAGAGTGGTGGAAGGGGTCTTCAAGGTGCATTATCCAGCTTGCCATAACCCACAGGCATCCTTGGTCCTCTGGCTTCTCTGCCTACACCCCAGAGGCTGTAAGTAAATGGGTGTAACTCTGAGTCACAGAGGGGCTCTGGACTCTGAGTTCCCCACTGGGGGTCTTTCCTTCTCTCTCTCTACAGGGGAGCCTAGGGGTCCTGCAGGGGAAGTTCATGCACATGAAGCAGCCTCTTTTTCCATGCTTCTGTTGCCTCACCTTGTGTCACCTGTCAGATTGGAGCTGATGAAGGCAGTACTGGCCATCAGAATCACAGCACACTGATCGTGAAGTTCAGGCCTTTTCAGGAAGCCATTCTGGGCTGGGGGCCTTCCTGGTATCCACCCCCGGGCCCAGGAGATCAGGCATTGTAGAGCCTGCTTGCCTGACTTTGCATCCTGGCTGTGCTGTGTTATAGCTTTGTGATCTGGGAGAATAGCCTACTTCTGTCTGCCTTAATTTTCTCATCGGTAAAATGGGGATAGCAAAGCCCACTTTCCAGGGTGGTTGAGAGAATTAATAAAATCAATAGTGCCTGACACATAAGTGCTCAGTAAATCTGACTCAGCTGTGTAACGGGCATATTTGTATGTGTGGTCCAACGCGCTCTTCTCTGGACATGACTTTGTTCAGGGTCCCCAGGACTGGGTGTGCTGGGCCACATTGCAGGCTCTTGGAGAGTTATTGTGAGCCTCCCTAACTTTAGAAGTTCCAGTCCTTTCAGCCTTGCAAAACTGCTGTGAGACCTAGACCCAAGGATGGATGTCTAAGGCTTTGACAAAGATGAAGTGTTTTGGGGATTGATTCTCCCTCAGCTGCAGACACCTGCTGGAAACATAAATCTGGTCTCTTCCCTCCTCTTCCCAGAACTCTCCAGAGGTTCCCACCTCACTGGAGTTAAATCCCCACACCCCAGGAGGCCCTATCCATTCCTCGGATCTCACAGCCTTTCACACTGGTCTCCTGGCTGTTCTGGAACATGCTGAGCCCATTTCTGCCTCAGGCCTCTGAGCTCACTGTTTCTTCTGTGGGTCTGTTTCCCTCAGACATCCCTGTGGCTCTCTCCCACCCAGCCCTGAAATCTTTTTGGTGATGCCACTTTCCCGTGCTAACCCTGTTTGAAGCTGTATTGCTCCTGCCTCTGTACCCCTTCCCGCTTCTTTATTCTCAGTGACTTGTATCATCCGTTGACCTGTCAGATATTTTGTACCTTTTCGTTATTTTGTTTTTGAGACAGGGCCTTGCTCTGTTGTCTGGATGGGTGCAGTGGCATGATCACAGCCTTTGCACCCTCTGGGCTCAAGTAATCCTATTGCTTCAGCCTCCTGAGTAGCTGGGACTATAGACACACCCCACCACGCCTGGCTAATTTCTAGTAGAGGTGGAGTCTGGTTATGTTGCCCAGGCTGATCGTAAACTCCTGGCCTCAAGCAATCCTCCCAGCTCAGCTTCCTGAAGTGCTGAGATTGCAGGTGTGAGCCACCACACACCTGGCTGTTCCTTTTTTTTTTAAGTGTTTATCTACCCCTAGAATATTGGCAACACAAGGTCAGGGACTTTGTCACATTCACCTCCCTGTCCCTGCATAAAAAATTGTCTGTCCCCAAGCTTGCCCACTTGATATATGTACAAACTGGGAGAAAGGTCAGGCCCAAGGTCACAGCTCTGTAAGTGGCAGGGGGAGACTTCCCTGATGGCCAGTGTTCTTCAGTTCATTGATCACATACTAAGTTTGATTTTTGCTGCACCCAGTGCCCCTTGTATTATTTGTTTAATCCTTTAGAAATTGATTCGCTTAGTAAAACCTTAAATAAACCTATTTAAACAGAGAGATTAGCATCATCGTTGGAAATGGAAAATGAATGTGTCTGCTATAAATAGAAGGTAATAGTAAAAATAAGAGAGATAGAAACCAAGCTGTGTTACCACATTCTGTCTAGAAGCTCCTGCCCACCTGTGTCTCTAAGCCTGAGGTCCATCTTCAGTTAGAATGAAAGGAAGATTCGATGTGGACTGGTGTGGGCATCCCATCACACCTCACTGAGACCCTCCTTGAGCTGAAAGGGACAATGGAAAAAGGCGCCAGCTTTCTCTGTATGTGATTTAGTGTTTTTAGATTTAAAATCATCTTTTTAAATTTGCAAATTAGAATCCTCACCCCCTACCCCCCTGGCTCTTGGAGGCTTGTGCCACATCACGTTTCTCAGGAGTTTCAGAGGCAGCCCCTGGCCGGAGGGCAGGTGTCCAGAAGCTGGAGATTTGTGTGCAGGAGCCCTCGTGGAAGCAGCTGAAGGGAGAGGTTGCACAAGCTCTGTCCCTGCCTCAGGGGATGCTGTTTGGAAGGATCTCTGGAGTGAGGATGGCCTCTCACGAAGTTGCCTGGTCACTGGATGTGGTTCTCCCCAGGGATGGGTGTCAAACTTCAGGCTGGCGGCTCTTTGAGGTCGAGGGCTGTCCCTGGAGAGGGCCTCAGCTGAGGGCCATTGTCCGTCACCACTCTCAGCATGTGGAGGAGTGGGCACCTCTGCCCTTGCTGGCAAGGATTTGAATGTTGTACCACAGCATACGTTGGACCCTACAGGACGGTGGCCCCAGCCCAACCTCGTTCCCCGGCTTGTTTACTCTCCGCCTGCAAAGCGTTTTCCCCCAGCCGAGGCGGCATCTGGGTTGGCGAGGTGATAATTGGGAACAGAGCTCTGTACACAGGCTCTCCAGGAGAGGAAGGGGCCCTGGCTCAGAGTCCAGCCCACGGCTGCTGCCTCCAGCAGGGACAGAGGGAGAATTCCTCACCCCCTTACCCTAAAACCCAGCCACTAGTGACTTGGGTTTATCACAAACTAGCACAGAGGGGACATTTTCTTTGTGTCAGGTTCTGTTCTGTGTGCCTGACACATATTAATCCATTAAAACTTCACAACAGTCTTTAAAGGTGGGTGCTATCATTGTGCCCATTTTATAGATGAGGAAACTGAGGCTTAGAGAAATTGTTATAGTGCAAGTTTACACAGCTGGTAAAGTGTTAGGGCCAGGATTGAGCTGAGACATTATGACTCCAGAGTCTGTCCTTTTCACCATCTTCCATGACAGTGTCTCCTGGAGTACATATTAAGTATCTGCTCTGTGCTAGGCCCTGAGGGTGCTGCCTTGAGGCTCCTAGGCTGGAGATACAGGCTAAGTTAACAGGCGAGGTCACTTCAGATGGCGATGCAGATTGTGAATAGCATAAAATGCAGACGTGGTGAAGAGTGACTCTGCCCAAGGTTGCTTTAAATTGGGAGGTCAGGGACAGGGATGCTAGATTTAGCAAATAAAAACAAGGGACAGCCAAGTAAATTTGAATTTCAGGTAACACCAATTTTTTAGCGTATGGCCTCTTACAATATTTGAGACATGCTGAAAAGTTCTTTGTTGTGTATCTGAAATTAGAATTCCTTTGGGCATCTTGTGTTTTATCTGGCTACCCTAGAGGCCACGCTGGCAGCGGGCAAAGGTGGCCTGTTTGAGGTGGTGAAATGGGATGATCTTAGGGGAGAGTGTTCTAGACTGAGGGAAGAAAGGGCAGAAGCCTTGAGCGGGGAGCAAGTGTGACACATTTGAGGGAAGGAGGGAGACTAGTGTGGGCAGAGCAGAGAGAGTCTAGGAGAGAGTTTGGGGGCATTATGGGGGCAAGATCTGATAGGGTGTTGTGGGTAAAGGCCAGGGCTTTAGATTTTATTCAAAGGGTATAGGAAGCCGCCAGAGGTTTTAAACTTGTGGTTTAGTTTCTGTTTTAATCACCTCTCCCTGCAGCTGTGTGGATGGCCGGGGTGGGGTGGGGGTGGGGTGGGTGATAGGGTGGGGAGACCCTTGAAGAGTTGAGACTTGACTTTTGCATTCCCCTCCACACTGGAGGAGGAGTCTGCGTGACCATCTCTTTCCCTTGTCCAGGTCTCAGTCTTTCTGGCTGTGACACAGATGTTGTCAGTGGAGCTGGTGTCACCTTCAATACTGCAGACAGCAGATGCCACCTCTGACAATTCATGAACTCCCCTCTCCTCCCTGGAGCTAAATCTCCTCCCCTGATTGTCCTCAGCTAACAACTGTCCCCTCTCGGCCTTCACACCCCAAACCCACAGCCATAAGTTCCCTACCCACCATATCTGTGTATGTACAACTGTGTGTCAGTTTCTTTCTGGCAAAGCAATCAAAGCCCCACGTGGGGCTTCTAGGAGGAAACTGAACACTTGGATTCTGAGCTGTCAAATGTAGCATTTCCACATTTGCAGGATCTTGAGCCTGACACACAGCTGGGGTCAGGCTCAATGAAAGGACATGGAATGATTGAACTGGGCATGAATTTGAAGAGAAGATGTTGTCATTTGCTAAATTTAACTTCTCTGAGCCTCAAGCCTTGGGCCCTTGCCCTTTCCACAGGCTGAAGGAGAGGATGACACTGTAGGCTGTGTCAGAGAAGGGGCTCAGGGGATAAGGAATGACAAACCTGGCACTCTTACCACTTACTCTCCTCTCCTATGTCTGTGCAGACATTGCTAATCAATCAATCATTCTGTCTTGGGGCTTCCTATGGGGCTCCAGAACACTTTTCACCAGTGTTCCAGCCAGCACTACCATTGATTGGGGTTGACGTGTGAGAAGAAACAGCTTTGCCCCTGCTTTCTGGCCCAATCTATTCATGGTGCAGATGGAGATGGACAGGGAGCCCATGTCCCCTTGCTAAGCTTGGGCTCACGTCTCTCATTTCTTCCCACTTTCAGAGTTGTGTGTATCAAGATGGTCTTCAATGCACATGACCACCAACTCAGGCACATGCTTTAAGAGAAAAAGGAATTTTTAAAGTCTTTTTAAATGACGAATACAAATGAAAAATGTTCAGGAGAGTGGGTTGCTTCAGGCTTAGCTGGATCCAGGGCCCCACATGGAGTTTTCAGGAGTTGGTCTTTCTTTGTCCCTGGCAATAATAGCAACAACATTAATAAGGAACTATATTAATAGTTGCTGATATTTAGTGAGGACTTACTGTACGCTGTTTTAAGCACTTAATGTAAATTCTGCTTTCCTCTGGTTTGGTTTTATTCTTGGAGGGTGGGGGGCAGTGTGTGTGTGCAATAGAGGTTCAGTGGCAGTTCAGGGAGGGCTTCTCTTCCCAGTGGTTCCAGCGCAGGACCTGGAGTACTCTCATTGGCTCAGTTTGGTCACATGGTCACTGTTACTAGGACAGAGAACTCTTGGATTGGTTCTCCTGGGTCACATACTCATCTGTGGCGCCCAGGGTTGGGGTGGGGTCACCCTGGGGAGAAGTATGATGCTGGTGTGAGGAGCCATCAGGCCCCTTTTAGTTCTTCCTTCTGTTTTTCTGTTTTCATTAATCACATCCTCATGAAAACCGCTCTCTGCTAGGGACTGCTTGTCACCATTAGCAGTGCAGCAGTGACCTGGACAGATGCAAACCCTGCTCCCGTGGAGCTCAGTCCCGGACTTTGGGGGAGAAGGACAGTGAGCGAATGAGAAGCGAAACCTGCTGGGGGGGGGGTCAAGGCTACCATATTTCTCAGAATCTGCTTGGGGCCTTCCCCAGTGGCTTTCCCCAGACTCACAGGTCCACCCAGCTGCCTTCCTGCTCCTCTGCTGGTCTCTTCTCTTGCCACCAACCACCCTGCCCTGACACAGAACAATTCATCAATGGGATAGCGAATTTTCTAAAATAGTAATGGTGGCAGTAATGGCCCCAACATTAGTGAGCAGGGGTAATACTTGCTAATATTTAGGAGCACTTGCTATACGCAGTTTTTGGCTGGGGCTGGGTTTGAGCCCACCACCCCTGGCATATGGGGCCGGCGCCGCCCTCTATACACAATTTTAAGCACTTAATGGAAATTCACGTATTAATCCTCATAACAACCCTATCATCCTCATACCACCCTATGACGAGCATGCCATTATTGTCTTTACTTCACAGATGAGAATGCGGGTGTGCAGAAATGGTACTTGTCCCCAAAGTCACAGAGATGGCGACTAGGGGATTTGGGTTATGAATCTGGGTGGTCTGGCTGCAGAGCCTATATTTATACTTACTAGGTTGGGCCTGATACCGGTTGCTAAAAATGGTCTTGGGGGCTTTCAGTACCTTTTCTCAGAGCAGCATTAATAGTGGGGTCTGTAGGCCCAGAGAAAGCCCAGGCTTTTGGCTACAGAGGGACTTTTTCTTTTCTCTCTTTCTTTTTAACTCCTTATATATGGTTGAGACCTCCTACTGCCCTTCAGGCACCTGCATTTAGAGCCTCGTCCTCCCTCTACAGCCCTGCAGGCCTTCTCTGCAGGAGCAGGCGCCTACACACAGGCCAGTTCTTGTCACCCACAACAAAGAAGTTCTCTTTCTTCTTTGTCCTCCTCCTGCAGCCTGCCTTACCACAGTTACAGCAGAAGCCCTGGTTCCAGATAGGTCTGGCAGTTCCCCTCACCTGGTTTTATCTGTGGCTGGGTGAGCCCTTACAGTTCAGACTTGTCCTCACCCATTTCTTTGGGCCTTAGTGGTCCCTTATGCGCATTTGAGACAAGTGGAGATAGGAAAAGGTCTTCTCGGGCAGTTCCGGGGAGCCTGGGGGTCCCTTTTCTTCCCTTCCCTCTGTGTGTGTGTGTGTGTGTGTGTGTGTGTGTGTGTGTGTCGGCATCTCACTGGGCTGCAGATAACTTGGTGGAGACGCTGTGGTTTGTGACTCAGGGCCTGTTCTGTGTATATGATGACATTGGTGGTGTTGTTTGGAGCACATAGCTTGTGTGCTGTAATGCTAGAGATCGTTGGTGGTTCCTTGGAGTACACATTGGGATTGTCTGTCCTATGGTGTGTGCACGTGTGTGTGTGTACTTTGGGAGATTGTAACCGTTGTTTGTTTTGGTATTTTCCCCTGTGGACTCATGTTTGTTAACTGTGTTTATGTATGTAGCTAATACTTGTAAAGTGTTAAATGTTGCTTCTTGTGTCCCATGCACTGTTTTATTTAATCCTCCAGCAGGGAGATCAGTTATAGTATGTGCCCATTTTACAGATGAGGGCATTAAGGCACGGTGTGGTGAAGCAACTTGCCCAGGGTCACTTAGGGTGTGTGGGTCTGGGTTTACAGAGTCACTCCGTGCACGTTGTTATTATGCATGTGGTAGTGCCCCTTGGAGTTCAGTCTGTGGATTTTTGGCTTGATATTTGTACCTGGTGTATTTGTGTCCCTTTAGTTGGACACTGGTGTGGGGGTTAAGAGAGTTTGAATGCTGGTTCTGACATTTCATTAGTTGTGAGGGCTTGGGCAAGTGACATTTCCTTGGTTTTCCCATGTGTAAATGGGTCTACTGCATTCATTACCATGGAAGGTTATTATGAGGAGTGACAAGGGAGTGAGTTTCCCCTCGTTCCAAGAGAGCAGGTGCATCTCTACTACGTGCTCAGCGCACAGCCCGTGTTAGCCATGGGCACTTTGCTACTCAGGGTTTCTGCCCAGGTGGTGCACACGGAGCCCAGAGGGAGCTGCAGTGCCTTGGGCATGCTATCAAGCCCATGCTCCCTTCTCTTTGTTTTTCTGTTTCCTGCAGCCTCCATTGGAAGGCTGACTAGGGGCGTGTTTTTTTTTTTGTGTGTGTGTTTTTTGGCCAGGGCTGAGTTTGAACCTGCCACCTCTGGCATATGGGGCTGGTGCCCTACTCCTTTGAGCCACAGGCACCACCCAAGGGGCTTGTTTAGCAACAAGATGAGCTGCTTGCTCTCCAGACCCACCTCTTCCTTCCTTAGCTTCTTCGGGTCTCGTCCCCCACCCAACATCCAAGAGTGAGGCTTTGCAGCACTTCCTCCTCGAGAGGCCTCACCCAGGACATCCTTGTTTGGGGTTTGGCAGGTTTTGTGAACTGTTTGGAACCAAGAAAGCTTAGTGAAGAGTTTCCTGCTAAGATGGTCCCTGTCTCTTCTAGTTCCGGAAACCCTGACTGATGGTTACAGACCTGGTGACCCACGGGTTACCTCTGTTCTAACTTTGGCTCAGAGGCATCTGGAGGTCAAAAGAGCTATCTCTCTGTCATCACAGCTCCATAAGTTGGGGACTTTTATTAACTCTGCCTTACAGATGAGGAAACGGAGGCACAGGGAGGTCAGGTAACTGGCTCAAATTCACAGTTGGGAAATGCAGAACCAGGGTTCAAGTTCAGGCTGCTTGACTTGAGTCTATGCTCATGACCCCTGGCCTGTTCCACTGGGACTAGAGTGGAAGCAGGGAGGCTTGCAGTGAGCGAATGTCCCTGCATCGGGACTTTCACCGATGTCCCTTGTACTGCAGCATCCCCAGGGTCTGGGGTGGCCTGTTCCTCCCAGGCCTGCTAGTCCCGCTGCTGGCTCATATTAGGGTGTCTCCCTTCCTGCTGTGAGCCATTTCCTATAGGCTCTGTCCTTGTCTTGCAGAAGGACAAGTTCTGCGTGTATGAGGAATACTGCAGCAATCATGAGAAGGCCCTGCGGCTGCTGGTGGAGCTGAACAAGATCCCCACCGTACGTGCTTTCCTTCTGGTAAGTTTACCTGTCAGCCCTGGCTTGCCCTGCCACTCCTTGGGAATCTCGGGGCACAAGGGAGCTTCACGGTGCCCCGTGAAGGCTGATCCTTTCCTCAACTGGGGCCATCTCCTGTCTGACACAGGGATCTGTAAGCCTTTTCTTTCTTTCTTTTCTTTTTTTTTTTTTTTTAAGTTAAAGGTAGAATTTTATTCATATAAAATGTCTTTCATTAATAACATGTAGATATTTGTTAATGCAGCTAATAAATTCCTCTGAGATTGGACATTCATATACACAGCCTTAAATTACATATATGTGTGTGTAAATAGGGTATTTATTTATTTATTTTTATTTTTTTATTAAATCATAGCTGAGTACGTTAATGTAATCACAGGGTACAATGTGCTGGTTTTATATACCATTTGAAATATTTTCATCAAACTGGTTAACATAGCCTTCACCGTATTTTCTTAGTTACTGTGTTAGGACATTTATATACTACACTTAGTAAATTTAACAAGTGCCCTTGTAAAATGCACCGTTGGTATGGTCCCATCAATTACCTTACCTCCACCCATTCTTTCCCCTCCCCTCCCTTTCCTCTTTCCCTTTCTTCTTGGGCTATAGTTGGGTTATAGGTTTCATACATTAGTTTTATAGTAGGGCTGAGTACATTGGATATGTTTTCTTCCATTCTTGAGATACTTTGCTAAGAAGAATATGTTCCAGCTCCATCCGTGTAAACATGAAAGAGGTAAAGTCTCCATCTTTTTAAAGGCTGCATAATATTCCATGGTGTACATACACCACAATTTATTAATCCATTCATGGGTCGATGGGCCCTTGCCTTCTTCCATGACTTAGCAATTATGAAGTGAGCTGCAATAAACATTCTGGTGCAAATATCTTTGTTATAAAGTGATTTTTGGTCTTCTGGATATATACCTAGTAGAGGAATTATAGGATCAAATGGCAGGTCTATTTTTAGATCCCTAGGTGATCTCCAAACATCTTTCCAAAAGGAGTGTATTAGT
>CAUYRH010082602.1:0-13412 GCA_963574655.1 Perodicticus potto | reverse complement strand
AAAGCCTTGGAACCTTTCTTTTTCTTTTCTAGTTGCTCTTTTACTTCTTCCCAGGTAGGCCTTGGTCAATTCAGATAATCCTGGATTGTTGGCCATGAAGACTGGATTGGACCCCTTGATCTAGCCATTGCTATTGGGTTCGTATAGGCCACCCGATTGTTGCGCTTCCCCATGGTGCCTGACTGAGTGTACAGTCACAGGCAGACGAAAATCAGGCCGGAGAGCATAAATTTTCTTCTGAAAAAAAAAGCAGAGTTACCTTCCTTGCTTTGAAATCACAATGGAAGACCACAAGGTCAGCCAATACAATAATTCACAATGATACTTGTGTTTGTAAAGATTTAAAATATTTTTTTAGGAAGGAGAATCACATTCAATTTTTTTAGGTTTAGCATAAATAATTCCTGGACAATGAAAATTATAACAATAGCTTTGGTTAAAAGATAAGAATTAGGGATTTTAAAAGAACTATATGTTCCGTTTGTAGAGTTATTAAAATTGGCATATTCGTGGCATACAGGCAAAAATTAATAGTTTAAGAAGATAAAATTTTTAAACTGCATATTAAAACAACAGAAACCACGTTTAAAAAATAACAAAAGTATTTTAATACTTGAGGTAACAAACCAATAGTTGATATATTTTGTAACATAAAACATTCTGCAAACTAAGCTGAGAAAGATGAACCCACTGATGGGCAAAGGCAACTCAAACATATAAAAAACTAAACATATAAAAAATATTAGCCAGCCTGGGTAATATAGCAAGACCCTGTATCTATAAAAAAAAATTAGAAAAGTAGCTGATGTGGTGGTATGTGCCTAGAGTCCCAGCTACAGGAGAGGCTGAAGCTTGTGATGGCATCACTGCACTTCTGCCTGGACAGCAGAGTAAGACTGTGTCTTTAAATAAAAAAAAAAAAGAAAAAGTATTTGTATATTTCATATATAAAAAACATCATGTGTTAAGTTATATAGATATTATATATGGTATAACATAAGTTATATAAGATAATCATACTATATACTATACTATGTTACATTGTTACTTTTTATGAAGAATTATTACATATCTATTTGTACATGTACATGTTTATGTCATATATGTTATATGTAACACAATAATGTTACAAATAAGATACATGTATATACATGCATTGAATGTATAGCTCTCCGTCATGTATCAGGCCACTCAGTACGTTGGCACTGAAATAAAATTGGTTGTATCCTCCAGTCCACGTTTGGGTAAACTACAATGTAAGGTGTCCCCATGTTCGCTCAGATTCCCAGGGGCTTACTGCTGCCTCCAGACTGGGGCTTACTCTCAGCCCAAACAGGCTTCACTTTTCCTTTCCCCGCCCCAGCTCAGAGGTGGGATTCAAACATTTCCTTGATTCTCCAAAACCACCTGCACAAGGAGAATGAACACGGAGTGGACTTTTTCTTAAGGTTAGAGCACTTCCCGGCAGCCTTTACTGCGGAAAACCGAGTCGCGGGCTCTGACTGCCCCGGCTGGTCCAGGAGCAGGGGCAGGGGCGGGGCAGGGGCAGGGGCGGGGCCGGGGCGGGGCCGGGGCGGGGCGTGTGTGCCCTAGAAGGGCAGGCCAGTCTCCTCCGCACTGAGCCATCTCCCGCTCTTCACCACCCTGACATTGCAATCCGGGGCTCGGTGATGACTCTGACTGCTGTCAGGTCTGGGAGAAGAGAACTGGAGAAACTAAACAGTCCCTCCCTCGCTTATCCGCCTGGCTAAGGGGAAGGAGTGGTAAAAGCGATGCTGGTACATTGCACAGCCTGTGCTTCCCAAGCAGATTCCGGAACGAGTCTTTCCTGTGCAACTTACCAGACCTGTGATTTGGGGCACAGTTCTTTCCATGCCTCAGTTTCTTTACCTATAAAATGGGAATGGCACTAATATTTAATACGGTTGCTGAGAATTAAATGAGTTAAATATAGGAGACTATCTTTGAGTTGGTAATAGGGAAACGTTTCTTAGAGTTAATATGTACAAAGCGTTTAGAATATGTTTGGCACATAGTAGATAATATTAAATGTTGGGCTTTTTGTTTTCTCCACAAATATTATGTCCTCACCCCAAATCTTCCATGAAAATGCAGAAGCAGTTACAGTTAGTTTGGTAGGTGTGCCTAATTTTTATCTTTTTCAATTTTTTTTTTTAGAGGGGAGGATTTGTCTATGTTGCCCAGGCTGGCCTCAGGCTCCTGGCCTCAGGGGATCCTCCCACCTCAGCCTCCTGAATAGTTGGGATTACAGGCTCAAGCCACCATGCCAGCTCTGTTTGCTTTTGAATTACATGTTTGTAGTTATAGCTAAACTACCAGAAGAATATATTTTAAAATGTAGGAGATGGGATTATGGTGTTTATTTTACTTTAGTGTGTGTGCCTTTCTAAATTTTCCAAATTTTGTACAATAAGCATTTGTTATTTCTGCAACTATGGAAATTGCAAAAAAAAAAAAGGAATTTGTTTTTTTCAAGAGAAGGCAAGAGGCTCGGCACTCGTAGCTGTGGTTAGGGTGCCAGCCACATACACAGAGGCTGGTAGGTTGAAACCCAGCCTGGGCCTGCTAAGCAACAATGACAACTTCAACAATAACAACAAAATAGCCAGGCATTGTGGCAGGCATCTGTAGGTCCCAGCTAGTTGGGAAGCTGAGGCAAGAGAATCGCTTGAGCCCAAGAGTTTGAGGTTGCCATGAGCTGTGAAGCCACAGCACTCTACTGAAGGGTGACATGAGACTCTGTCTCAAAAAACAAAAAAGAAGGCCAGAGAAGCCTCGTAGGACAGTAGTGATATATTTAGGGTAAACCTGTCTCCTGTACTCTGTGAGTTGATTAAACCCCCAAGACCAGGGGAGAGCTCGTTGGCTCCTTGGGAAATACATGGACCTTAAAAATCAATGATTCTCTGCTGTTTGCCTCTGAGAAGAAACCTATGTTTATTTACTGCTCTTCAGACTTACCATTTCAGCATCTTAAAAAGAAACCAAACAAAGAAAATTTTAAATGCATGACCTGATTCCTTCGCACAAACCAAATTGTTCTAAAAATTTCCCATTGGGTTCTCAGATTTTAAGAAGCTTATCCTGTTTCCTGCCCCTAATTGCTCTATCAATTTAATCTGTGAAAAGTCTCCCAAGAGCCTAAGTCATTGGCTTTGGGGCTGCTCTGTCTAGTCTGGACTGGTGTCCTCCACAGAGAGTTTTGCTTAGCTGTTTTACATGTTCCCCTGAGTTCTATTTTGCTAGCTTTCTTCTTCTATGAGGGTTTCTCCTGACCTAATTAAATGAGCTCTGGTATTTGGTGAAGTTGCACATTACATTATTTTCCTTCTTCAGTAGAGACCTAGAGCTATACTTTTATCCTAATCTTCTGGTTTTGGTTCCTGATCATTTCTCCTACTAGCACTCAGTAGTTTCATGTGTAACAAGAGTAAATTGGTTCTTTGCATAAAAACAGACTCGGAGGTGGGTTTGGTGGCTCACACCTGTAATTATAGCACTCTAGGAGGCCCAAGGGAGGCAGGTGGATTGCCTTAGCTCAGGATTTGGAGACCAGCCTGAGCAAAAGCAAGATACCATCTCTACTAAAAATAGAAAACAAAGCAAAAAAAAAAAAAAACTAGCCAGGAGTTGTGGCAGGCACCTGTAGTCTCAGCTACTTAAGAGGCTAAACAAGAGGATTGCTTGAACCCAAGAGTTTGAGGTTGCTATGAGCTGTGATGCCATAGCACTCTACCCAGAGCAACAGAGTGGGACTCTGTTTCCAAAAAAAAAAAAAAAAACAGATTCTGAGCAAATTTGTTCATCATTTTGAACCTTCATTTCATTACCTGTAAAGTAGGGAATAAAAACATGTATTTATTTCCTAGGGATGTTGTAACAAATGACCTCAAACTTGGTGGCTTAGAATAATAAAAATTTATTCTCTCACCCTTCTTGAGGTCAAAAGTACAAAATTTAGATGTCAACAATACCATGCTCCTTCCAAAGAGAATCCCAGAAAGGGAGGGTTAAAAGAAAAACTTTAGACGAATAAAATTTAACAGAGTTTCATGAGCCCCCGCTGCCAACTGAATAGGATCAGAGAGATTCAGGTACTGTCGTTGGAGATAATTTATGGATAGAAAAAGGAAAGTGATGAGGACAGGAAATAGAAGTAAAGTATAGAAACAGCTCAATTGGTCACAGCTCAGCCTTCGCTTTATTTGAACACAGGGCTAGAATAGTTGGCTGCCTGTGAGTGGTGGACACTCAGTGATTGGCACAAAAGGAGGTTATAGCCTGTTTATACATCCAGTTAGGTTATGGCTTGGAGAAACTTTTAGCCCTAACTTATAGGGAGGAGGCAGCTTTTGGCTAAACCTAACTGAACAGGAGAAGGAAAGCTGTATCCTTCTGATACCGGAATTTCAGGTTTTTGGTCTCAGGTGATTCGAAGAAGGAATCGACGGACCACAAGAGTAGTGGTAAGTCAGGATTTATTTACAGGAAAGAAGAATTACAAGTAGAGGAAAAACTAAACCTCCAGGAAAGAGGACCCAGGAGGGGAGCAAACTCTCCTGCTCCCTCTCCGAGGTCCAGCCGAGGTCTGCTTTGGAGGGGAACAGGCAGCTCTCCTGTTCCCTCTCTGAGGTCCAGCCGAGGTCTGCCCCTGAACTCTCTGCTCAGGGATTTATATAGTCCCAGGGAGTTGTTTTGCCAGAACTTCTTAGGGCATGGGTTTTTATTAGTTACAGCCAGCTGTAAGAGTTGTTTTGCTAGACCTTCTTAGGGTGTGGGCGTTCATCAGGTACAGCCAGCTGTCTAAGGAAGACCCGGGCCCTGGAAATTGACATGATATTGACCAGTCAGATATGCACGAGGAGGAGACAGCAAGGTTCCAGTGTTTTTCCACACAGGCTTCCGGCCCTCCCGCAAGCTGGTTCCTCCATCTTCCACAGCATCAGCACCGCCAGGGCCATGGCGGCGGTTGTAGGGCCGCCTTGTCCTGCATCAGTAGGACACAGAAGGAAATAAGTAGGAAATAAGCAGGACACAGAAGGACAAATACTGTAAGGTCTTACTTGTTTGGGAAATCAAAAACAGTCAGACTCATAGGAGCAGAAAGTAGAATGATGATTGTCAGAACTAGATATACAGGGAAAAGGTGAATATTGGTCAAGGGCTACAAATTTCAGTTATGCAAATTAGTAAATTGTGGCACTCTAAAGCACAATCATATAACAATAGTTATATACTTGAAATTTATCAAGAGAGTAGATTTTAAACTTTAAGGGTTTGCACAGCAAAACAACAAAAAGGCAATAGCATCTATGGAAGGTTATAGAAACATCAATTAACTGGATTCTTGATCACACTGATTGTATCACAAAGCATAGGTAGATAAAAGGTAAAGTTGTGCACTTTAAATATACATATATTTGTCAGTAATATTTTAACAAAGCTGGGAGAAAAATAAAGAATAACAAATGTCATGTAATGGGTAAAAAAAGATGTTAACCTAAGAATTAGGAGATGTGTGCTGTGATCTCAATTGTACCTTTAAGCAAATGGTATGCTCAATAATTAGACAGCTTGATTAATAGGTACCTTTAAATTCCTACTTCCAAGAGAGTTCAAGAGCTGCTTTTTTAACCAAGAGTTCTGAGCAAAATGAGGGGTCAAACCTCTTTCTCCATTGCTTTTGTCACCCCTCCTCACCTTCATAAGCTGCAGGTAGAGGGAATTTTTACAAATGGTTCAAAGGTTAGAGTGATGGGTCATTATATATGGCTGCTCCATAGAGTATTGAACTTAAAACAAGTGTGAAACATCTGTCTTTCTAAAATTTAATTCTAATCATTTTCCTGCCTCTGGTTGTCACCTCCCTGTCTCTGGTTGTCACCTCCCTGTCTGTTTTGCTCCATTTTTTTCCTCTTTCTTCCCTCAATTGTCACCTCCCTGTTTGTTTTGCTTCATTTTTTCCCTCTTTCTTCCCTCAATGATCCTAAAGAACAACAATGAAGACTGTTCCATTATCATCAACAAGAATGTTTGCTCTGTAGCAAAAATTTCTGGTCCCCTAAAACAGTTTAGTCTTTTAAAAATATATTCAAAATCTCACTAAGGTGCTCTGCCAAATAACAGTATAAATTCTTTCTAGTCATCTACTAGCCCTTTACCTCATAAGGTAGCTCTGAGGGAAAGAGACAAGTACAGACTTTTATTTTCAATGGTACATGAATTATATATATTCTATATTTCAGAATTCCAACAAGCTACAGTAACATTTTTCTTTAGAAATTACATTTATAGAAGAGTATAGAGAATAATGCAACAACTAAGCCTAGTATCCCAGTGTTTCAATTTTCAACATGTTATCTTATTTTGCTTAAAATTTTGCTTTATTTACTATTCTATATTTTAAAATATGTATTGAAAATAAATCATAATATGAAGGAATGCATGCAATGAATATGCAGTTTCTACACATTACTCACAATTATTACTTTTTAAATCCAAATTAATTAATACCAATAAAAAACCGGTTCCTGGTAGTTAATAGCAAATAGCTAGTGACTACAATATACGATGTCCCAGAAATGAACATTACAGTTAGAAATACAGAAAGAGTTGTTAGAAAATGTTCATTTAAATCAGTATAGTTTCAATTATAGGTTGTTATTTTTCTTCTACCAATTACTGTGATAATATTAAATTGCTCAATGTTAATAATTAATGTTTTGTTTGTTTGCAGTTTTTGGCCAGGGCTGGGTTTGAGCCCACCACCTCCGGCATATGGGGCTGGCACCCTACTCCTTTGAGACACACTCACTGCCCAATAATTAATTTTTTAAATAACCTCCATGTGACACATATCATTTTACATGACAACCTTTACGTGTCAACTTATAAAATCACAGTAATAACATAATAATGTGGGCATTGATATATACAGAATGAAGAGTTTTATTAGCACTTAATTACTGATGAAGATATTGATGTACAGAGAAAATGAGTTAATTTTCCAAAATTTCACAGGTAAAGCTGGAATTTGAACTTAGAATTTCTTGCTTCTGAATCTTTTCATTTAATTGTAATGTTATGTTGATCCTCTTGCTTAAAATATCAAATTATATTTACAGAATTGAGAGAGGAGAAGGGAGCTTCCCCCAATTCCCTATACAGCAGAGATTTAAAGTTCAAGAGACAGTAAATCATGGGATTCTGAGAAGTGCTAAGAAGGATTTACAAATGTAAGAAGTAAGTAAGTAAAAGTAAGAAGTACTACATTTGGCATTGAGATTGAGATTGCATTTATTAATAAATGATCACTTCCAGAAGAAACTTCAAAGAATATAAATTCTTTTTTTATAAATTCTTTTTTAAATAAGTTATTTTAGAAACAATTTTAATACCAAAAGATATTCAAGACAAAGAGGTGGGAAGACTGTCAAAAACTGTGAAAACTGTAAGAATTCTTTGGTTGTTAGCCTGCCAGTTTCATAAATGCTTGTAGAATACACCAGAATCCTGAGTTAGAAACAAACTTTATTACCCCAGAAAAAGAACTTTCTATTCCTGTCATTTCTCCTTGTCCTCAAACTTCCCTTAAGATGACAACTAGTGATCCAGAAGGCTGTTTACAAATCATGGGCCTGTGCTGTAGGTTAGGAATGTGGACCTTAGAAAACTCCAAGTTTCAGACAGACGATGCTGGAAAGAAAAGCTGTTCCACCTTTGTCTTACACAAAACAAACAAATAAACAAACAAACAAACAAAAAAAAACACATCATGTCCATATCCCTGTTCAGGGAAAAACAAAACTGTCCTTTTACCAAGAGTGAGACACTGAATCTTTTCCATGCCCTTTTGCTGTGCAGGTATTTTTGAAAAGACAGTCCAAGAAAAAAGCTGTCACAAAATGTGTAGCACCATGATGGAGAAATATTCCCCAGCGAAGTCAGAACATTTATAACTTTCTTCTCAATATTATATAATTGTAAGGTCAAGATCTTTCCTAGCTTTCGATGCTTATTAAAAGGAAGCCCAACTATTCATTAAAATAAAGAAAACTTTTCCTGAACTTGAGCTAGGATATTTTGTTATGAGGAAAATTTCATAATGGAGAATTAGGCAAAAAAATAAATTATTAATTTATATTAACAATATTAAATAATATCCCGCATGTAGTCTTTTGTTTTCTGTATTTGTGCTCAATAAACCCAAAGCCATTATAGAATAAAAAATATACATAAATAAATTTTTAGTGAATACAAAAATTTTTGTATTTTTGTTGGCAAGTGAATGAACTGAGATGCAGTTTTCTGTTCTATAGAAAAATGTGTATCTTTTAAATTTAATATCATTGAAGTAGTATATAAGTGATAATAATCTTCCAAAGGAATTAAAATCTACTTTTCCTTGTTATTATGCCTTAAAATTCAGTAATGATTTATTACCTTCATTTGCTTTGTTTTAAATAATTGGATGTACTACTCTGAATTAGTTTACCCTTTACATCATAAACATTGTGTTTTGAATTGCACTTGAATCTTGATCATGATAGGAGAAAATCATTTTGTTCATGATAATTATCTCAAGGTTTTATGAAAAAGCAACATTTTGAAAGAAAATAATACTAGAAATAAAAGTAATTTTTCTAAAAATATTTTGCTTTGTAAATTAAATACATTGTTTCCTGAGATGCAGAAATTATATGATTATAAAAACTAATTAAATAATCTTAAAAGGGGTGTGGGAGCTCACACCTGTAATCCTTCACTTTTGGGGGTTGCTTGAAGCCAGAAGTTCAATACTGGCCTGAGCAAGAGCAAGACCTTATCTCTATAAAATATAGAAAAATTAGCCAGATGTTGTGATGTGTAACTGCACAGCTACCTATAAGACTGAGGAAGGAGAATTGCTAGAGCCCAGGTGCTTGAGGTTGCAGTGAGGTAGAATGAGGCCACTGCACTCCAGCCTAGGCAGTAGAGGGAGATAAATAACCTGACAAAACACAACAGCAATTGTCACATTAATACATAAAACTCTAAACTAACACTTCAAAATGCTTGACGTCAGAAGAGAAGTTTCAGCTTCTCAGAAGCTTCTATGATTTCCTGTTTTTCTTTCTGTACATGCAAGCCATGATAAGAATTTGGAATTAATCCAAGAGAATACAGAGGAACTTCACATTGACCATTTTAATAATCATTCACCATTGTTTTACAGCCAATTTAAGATCACTTTATTTCTTATTCCATTTAACTAACAATATTTACAAGTACAAAAATATTTCAAGATTGAAGTGAGTTGTAAAAAATAACTCTGTCGTCAAAATAGAGATGTCAAAATTTCCATTGTAAAATTCATGTAGTTGAGTTACAGGACATATTCAATTGTCTAGAGCATTTTCTACCAAGGTACACAATTCATTAAAATCCAGTAGTTGATAAGGATTATAACAATGGGCATATTAACTCTATATAGAAGTCTTAATTGGCATGATAAAGAAGTGAAATAATTTTTATATGCATTTTATTGGAGAATATATACTTTGTACATGGTTACAAATCACAATCAGATATCTCTAAAAGAATTTTTAATAAGTTGGGGAACAAACAATTACCAGGAAAATGTTTAAACATTTAGCACTTCTACTCTAAGGGACTCTCACTTCATGAGGGTCTGATTATAAAACTTTACTACAACCAAGTTCAACAACCCACGTTTGTAATGAAGTACCTGAATATTGGACATGAAGCAGAGAGGAAAAATAGAACTAAGTTTAATGGCATTATATGCAATAGAATTTTTCATAGATGTCACCTTCCATTACGTATGATGACATTTCCATTTTATAGGTGATGTTTTCTGAATATTGATATCTTCCCACAATTCATATGTTGGAAACTAACACCCAATGTAATGGTATTAAGAAGTGAGGACTTTGTTAATTGACTAAGTAAGTCACAAGGGCTCTCTCAAGGGCTTCTTCTCCCTTAAAGAAGAGGCTTATATGAGCTCCCTTGCTGATTTAACCATGTGAGGATACAGTGCTTACCTGTTCCACGGTGTGAGAACACAAATGTCTTCATACAATAACTAAGAAAATGACATGATGGCTATGTCAAACAGTTTGATGAAAATGTTTCAGATTGCACTAATGTATTCAGCTATGATTCAACAATAAAAAAAAAATTATAAAAAAAAATGAGGAAAAGGCCCTCTCTAGACAACAAATCTATTGACACCTTTGATTATGGACTCCCCAGGCTACAGAACTGTGAGCAATAAACTATGATTTAGTTTACTATCAGTAAATTATCAGTCTAAGGTGTTTTGTTATAGCATCAAAATGGACTAAGACAGAGATCACTACCAAGAAATGGGGTTGAGCTATAACAAATACCTAAAAATGTGGAAGAAAATGAAACTGGTTAATGAGTAGAAGCTGAAGTCTGAGGTATACTTCCTTTAAAGGAGCCTTCAGGGAGATTCTGGTGAGGCCTCAGAAGAGGAAAGTTATTGAGAAAGCTTCAGTCTTTCTGAGATTGTCTAAATGGTGATAATATCAGAACGTTCACAGAAATAATGGATTTTAAAGACCACCTTGATGAGGTCTCTAATGAGAGCGAAGAAGATGCCTTGGAGCATATTTTCATAATTTTTTTCCATCTATTCATCTTTTAGTTGCAGTATTTATTAAGGTCTTTGGATCATTTTTATTCATGATTTTTCCCTAATTGTTTAGCTCTAAGAATTATTTTTGCATTTTGAATAATAGCCCTTCATTATATATGCCTTTTGAAAGTGTTTTCTCCTCACTTGAGGCTGTTTGAAAAAAAATTCCCTTGGCAATGTCTTTTAGAGAGTAGACATGTTTAATTTTAATGCTATCCAGCTTATCCTTTATTCTTTGTAACTGTAAAGTTATCATCAAAGGCAAGACCATCTAAATTTTCTCCACTTTGTCATCTGAAAGTGTTGCAGTTTATATAAACATAGTTACATTTAGGTCTGTGATCCCTTTTGGGTTAATTTTTAAAGTGTGTAAGGTCTGTGTTCTGATTCATTTTTGTTTTGTTTTGTTTCTAGATGTCCATTTGTTTGAGTACCATTTGTAGAAAGTACTATCTTTGCTCTTCTGTATTTCTTTGGCTCATATGTCAAAGATCAGTTGACTAAATTTATCAGGGTCTATTTCTAAGCTCTCTATTCTTTTCCTTTGATACATCTGTTTATTCTTTCACAGTTCTACACTATCATGACTATTTTTGCCCTTTAATAAGTTTGGAAGTCACATAGTGTCAGTTTCCCAACTTTTTTCTTCTTAAGTATTGTCTTGGGCTATTCTGGCCCTTTCACCCCTAAATGTAAACTTCAAGGTATAAGTTTGACAATATCCATAAAATATTTTTGCTGTGATTTTTATTTGTTTTATGTTGAACCTTTGAATTAATTGGGCAGAAGTGACATTTTAACCCTATGGAATCTTGCTTTCCATGAGGGTGGAATATCTATCCATGTATTTAGTTCTTCTTTGATTTCTTTCATTAGAGTTTTATAGCTTTCCTCATACAGGTCTTGTACACATTTTATTAGATTTAAACCTAAATATTTATTTTCAGGGTTGCTAATGTAAATGACATTGTGTTTTAATTTCAAATTTCACTTTTCCTTTGCTGGTACTTAAGAAAGAAATTGACATTTTTATATTAACTATGTCACTTGCAACCTTGCTATATTCACTTATTAATTCAATAGGGTTTTTTTGTTAGTTATTTTTCATGTTCTATACAATCATGTCATTTCCAAAGAAACACATTTTCATTTCTTCCTTTGAAATCAGTATACTATTTATTTCACTTTCTTGTCATAATGGATTAGCTAGGACTTGCAATACAATTGTGAAGAACAGTGTTGAAAGAAGACATCCTTCCCTTGCTTCTGATCTTAGTAGAAAAATATTAAATCTCTTATAGTTAAGTGTGATTTTAGCTACAGGGTTTTGTAAGTAATTTTTATAAAGTTGAGAATGTCTCTCTTCATCCTTTGTTTGCTGAGACTTTTTATCATGAACGAATGTTGGATTTTGTGAAATATCTTTCTGCATTTCTTGAAACAAGCATGTTAATTTTTCTTCTTTAAGTAATTCTTGTGATAGATTACATTAAATGAATGCTCTATGTTGACCCAGCATTCTATGTCTGGAATAAATATCACTTGGTTGTGGTACATATTCAATGCTGTTTATACTTTGCACAACATGGTTTTAAGATACTGAAAAAAATATTTAACATATTCACAAAGTCTGTCATGAAAGACTAAAATAAAAATAGTTTGGTCAGTGATTTTTGCCAAACGAAAATGAGTTGTTCATTGATTTTTATCCATAATTTTTATTTTTCAGATTTGAGTTACAATCACTTTGTAATAAAACAAGTTAAAAAGAGGTGAGGGGAATGGGCTTCACTAGATTAGGAATAAAAACATGTCCTTTTCAATAAAGAAACATTATGCTAGGTAAACCCCTATACTATCAACTTCTCAGAATCATCTTTTATGGCTTTTAAGAAAAATTCAATACAAAACATTCGTAAAGGAAAAATGTAAAAAGTTAATAGAAGAAAATACAGAAATATTTAATAAATGAACTGCTTTTTGTCAAAAGAAGCCAAAATTAGAGTAAGTCAGTAGTAGAACTCTAACATTGATCAAATACTTTATTTAAAAATTGTGGCTATGAAATGCACAATGGATCAAAAATACAAACACCCAGTAAAAAACATAATACCAACTTTGGCACTGTGTTAAGTTAAGCAGATCAAAGTCAAGAAATAATTTAAATAATAATAATTTAAATAAACTCTTATTTAGCAGTATGTAACAAGCTCTATCTTAAATATACACTAAAGAAATCAATACAGGCAAACTTTTATCCAGAAATATGAACAGGTAACAATTAGAAATCTCCTCATTTCAAACCAACTTACACAAATGATTCTTAAATTATGTTTTAAAAAATATATAGTCTGCCTTTTGGGGATTTATTTTCTTTATAATTAAGTTTCTTCTTAAGTGAGATCTTTAATGTTTTATAATCCAAATGGTGTCATGGTTCAAACAACTGTATGTATATACTTTAGTAAGGTACAAATTAAAACATAAATCACGTAGAATAGAACTCGAAATGTTGGCATTTTTGTGGGGGGCGGAGGTTTGCAGTTTTTGGCCGGAACCAGGTTTGAACCTGGCACCTCCAGGGGCGGTGCCCTACTCCTTGAGCCACAGGCACCACCTGATCTGGAAATGCTTTTTGTTAATTAACATGAAAAACAATTACTAGCGTAACATAAATCATGCATACCAGTGGTGGTGAGAGACCCCATTTCGGGACCCTTCTCCT
>CAUYRH010082601.1:0-10234 GCA_963574655.1 Perodicticus potto | reverse complement strand
TTTTTCTTTTTTTTGAGACAAAGCCTCAAGCTGTCACCCTGGATAGAGTGCCGTGGCATCACAGCTCACAGCAACCTCCAATTCCTGGGCTCAAGCGATTCTCTTGCCTCTGCCTCCCAAGTAGCTGGGACTACAGGCGCCCGCCACAACGCCCGGCCATTTTTTGGTTGCAGACGTCATTGTTGTTTGGCGGGCCCGGGCTGGATTCGAACCCGCCAGCTCAGGTGTACGTGGCTGGCGCCTTAGCCCGTTGAGCCACAGGCGCCGAGTCCTGCCTAGATTTTTTTCTAGAGGACATTTCAAGAATGATACGTCAGCCCTGAGTACCCACCGCTAGGCTCTGAGTTGAAGTTACCGGAGGGCAATCAGTGGAAGGCAGAATCTGTCCCTCTCCTCCCCCGCCATCTGTGCACCCCAACAGCTGTGAGAGAGGACTTGAAGCTGGGTCAGAGGGACAGTTCTTGTACCTGGTTAGAATGGAAGTCTAAGGCTTCTTAGTCTTTTAGGAATGAGATTTCAACTAGGGAAGTGGGCCAGTGTATTGTAGAGCCCAGACTGCACAAGACTCTAAACCCTGATCTTCACTTGTATGTACCTGGAAACAGTTATTTTTATTTTGTCTTAGCACACTTACAGAGAAAAGCATTGCAAGACTTGGGAATAGAAACTGAAGCAGAAATACTTTTGAAAAATTTCTGCCCTTAAAAGGAGTGTAAAAAAAGCAAGAGGGCAGTGTGGACCGTGGCCATTCCTGATATGAGGACCCACAGTCTTTAGATGCAGTCTCACAGAGACTCTCTGAATAAACCCCGTAACGGGCTGAATTGTGCACCCATTCTCCCTACACCCCCAGATTCATATGTTCAAGCTCTATCCCCAGTACTTCAGAATCTGACCATTTGGAGACAGGACCTTTAAAGAGGTAATTAAGGCCAGACACAGTAGCTCCTGCCTCTAACCCTAGCACTTTGGGAGGCAGAGGCAGGAAGATTGCTTGAGGCTGAGAGTTCAAGACTAGGCTGGGCAATATAGCAAGACCCTGTCGCTACAAAAAGTAAAAAAATAAGTTAAAACATGGTCATTAGGGCAGCGCCCGTAGCTCAGTGGGTAGGGCGCTGGCCACATACACCGAGGCTGGCAGGTTCAAACCTGGCCCAGGCCAGCTAAAACAACAATGACAACTGCAACAACAACAACAACCAAAATAGCCTGGCGGCTCAAGCGGCTAAGGCTCCAGCCACATACACCTGAGTTGGCAGGTTCGAATCCAGCCTGGGCCTGCCAAACAACAATGATGATGGCTGCAACAACAAAAAAACATAGCCTAGAAAAAAATTAAAAAATAAAAAAAAATAGCTGGGCATTGTGGCAGTGCCCGTAGTCCCAGCTACTTGGGAGGCAAAGGCAGGAGACTCGCTTGAGCCCAGGAGTTGAAGGTTGCTGTGAGCTGTGATGCCACCACACTCTACCCAGGGCAACAGCTTGAGAGGTTGAGGTTCTGTCTCAAAAAAAAAAAAAAATAGCCTGGCATTGTGGTGGGCACCTGTAGTCCCAGTTACTTGGGAAACTGAGGCAAGAGAATACCTTAAGCCCAAGAGTTTGAGGTTGCTGTGAGCTGTTACGTCACAGCACTCTATCCAGGGTGATACCTTGAGACTGTCTCAACAAAAAACCCATGGTCATTAGAGAGACCCTAATCCAGGATAACTGCTGTTCTTATAAAAAGAGATTAGAACACAGTAGTACCTGCAAGCCAATGAAAGAAGCCTCAATTCCTTGATCCTGGACTTCTGCTTTTCAGAATAGTTAATTAATTTCTGTGGCATTTTGTTACATTAACCCTAGCAAACTAATGCGAGCCCCATCGTCCCTGCCAGGACCTCATTCCTTACTTGGGCCCACATTGGACGATGGGATCCTTGAGATCTGTACTCAGTTATAAGCAGAGGTGGCAATGACTTAGAGCTGTTGTGAACAGCACCTCATCCATTGATGTATGCTTTCAGAGGCGCAGCCTGAAGTTCTCCAGGGGCGAGTGACTTTCCAGTGTGTCGGAGCCATTAGTAGTTGAGTAGACGCCTGAGCATATAGATTTCCATATCAGAGACCTTCCCCTAAGGACTCCCTGAACTGAAACTAAAGCATACTTAAAAGCAAGAGTCCAACCAACTTAAAACACCAACTATCCAAGATCTCCCTATATCCCTGAATTTGAGGACAACCTGTGCATGTCATGGCAAAGGCAGTTAGGGGTCCCTAGCTTGGTGGGAATGCCTATGTCCTGCCTTCACTTACCTCACTTTCCTGCCCACTTCTGCTCTTCTTGCGGTGACAGTGGTCACTCACCAGACTCAAAGATTGCAGGGTGTGCGGCGGGACCATGAAAGAGAGCATAGAGAAAGGAGCATTGGTAATAATGCAAGGCCACCTCTTGGCTGGTGTGGAACATTGGAGGCCCTCTCTGTGTGCCAAAGATAAGCGAGGGCAGCACCTTGTCTGCTTCATGTTCTCTCCAAGGCTGCACAACAAAGGCTCTAGGCCTTGACAGTGGAAAGGGTCCATGGGTTCTTTATTCAGCCCAACTGAGGCCCCCGCACTCACACAAGGCACTGCAAACAAGTACATGCGCACACGCTTTCTGAGGAAGTGGGGCCTATCTGACCCAATCTCTCTCACCCAGGAAGGATCAGGCCTTGGCAGGATATTGCTGCCTTATCTATCAGCAGCCATTTTGGGGTGGGGGTTAGCCATAGGGCCAGGGCAAAAGAATCTGGTTCTCAATGTGAGCTTGGTCTGGGAGGACTATGAGGAATTCTCTGGTGCCTTCAGGGCTTTCCAAACTGCCATGGGCAGTTTAGTGACAGCTTTGATACCTATTTGGGAATAGAATAGATTGACTTTCCTGATAGTATCCTGTGAAGGCTAAACTTACCAGGCCTAATAGGAAACTTAGGGAACGTCTTTGTTGGTTTGAGATCCGAATTTTCTTTTTTTTTTTGAGACATAGTCTTACTATGTCGCCCTCGGTAGAGTGCTGTGGTGTCACAGCTCAAAGCAACCTCAAACTCTTGGGCTTAGGCAATTCTCTTGCCTCAGCCTCCCAAACAGCTGGGAATGCAGGGTCCCACCACAATGCCCGGCTATTTGTTTTGTTGTAGCTGTCATTGTTGTTTGACAGGTTTGAACCCGCCAGCCCTGAAGTATGTGGCTGCTGCCCTAGCCACTGAGCTACAGGCGCCAAGCCCAAATATATATATATACATATATATATCATATATGATACATGTATATCATATTTTGATACATATATATCATATATATGCATAAAAATCTAATCATTGCAAGTATATAAGGATTTCCTCACTTTCACATTAGTCTTAAAGAAAAGAAAATAAAGGAAAAAGCAATTTAGTTTCTCTTATGTCCGACCTGATTCCAGGAAAAGTCTGCCATGAAACTAGTATTGTTAATTAGACTTTAGGTCCTTTGATCAGAGCTGATGGTGGCCTCTGCTAAGTCAGTGCTAGGAGAGGACAGAGATGAAGTAAATGATGTGAGGGAATTGTAGAAAGTAGATTTGATAAGATTTGGTGATTTAGGCATTTGGACAATGGCATAAGAGAGAAAGGCCCTTCTGGCCTGAGGAGCTAGGAGATGATGGTAGATCTCACTAAGATGGAGAATGCAGGAAGAAAAAATTGCCTTTGAACAAAGAAGATGCATAGAGGCCCTCCCGACATTAACAATGAGGTTCTTCTTATCCATCTAGAACACTTTCACCAGGAGTCAGGGATATTAATCTGTTTAAGAAAGGGGCTCAGTGGAGATACTTGTGGGGAAGGCTTCAGCAAAGAGATGAGGATAACCAAAGTCAGGGGTTAGGGAGAAGAGACAACTAGGGCAGGCACCCTGAGCAAGTGCAGAAACATCGACGGGAGTTGGTCAACCAGGAGAATGCCAAGGGAAAGCAGGGTAGCTGGAGAGGAATGCGGCCCAAAGGAGAGTATGTTCAGGGAGGGAAAGGTGATATCAACAGGGCTAAATTGTGCACCAAAGTTCAGGAACAACAATAACAACTTATGTTCATTAAGCTCAGTGACTGCTGACAATGCTGTATATTTCATATCTCCCAATCACCACGTCAGCCCTGCAAGGCAGGTAGATGTTTTATCATCCTTTACAGCCTAGGAATCTTTGAGTATTTTGCCCAAGTTCCTACAACTATTAAGTGCCAGGCCAGGGATTTTGTCCAAAGTGCAAGGACGCCAAAGCTCACATGCTTAAGCAGAAATCACCAAGTGAAAAGCTCACACGGAAGCTCAGAGGGGAAGGGCCAGAAGGCCCATTAAGTGCAGGGTTGAAGCACTCATTGCTTCAACTAACTCCCCTCTACCCACTCCCCTCACCCCTCCCTGCCTGACTCTACCATGTCAAGTAGAGAGAACCTCCACCCTGTGCCAGAGCTGAACTTGTCTTTCCTATGCTTAAAAACCTTTACATGCTTTCCACACCATTCCCTTCAGCATAAAATCCATATCCACATGTCATAGCACAGAGAAGCAGACACTAAGTGCAAGGCCTGGTTCTACCTCTTACTGCCTGTGTGACTTGAGCAGATGCTGAATCTCATTAAGCTTCAGTTCCTCATCTGTAAAATGGAGATAATGGTGCCCACCTGACAGTATTATTTGGAGACATTGAAAGAAATAATTCCCGGCTCAGCGCCTGTGGCTCAACAGGCTAAGGCGCCAGCCACGTACACCTGAGCTGGCGGGTTCAAATCCAGCCCGGGCCCACCACACAACAATGACGGCTGCAACCAAAAAATGGCCGGGCGTTGTGGCGGGCGCCTGTAGTCCCAGCTACTTGGGAGGCAGAGGCAGGAGACTCGCTTGAGCCCAGGAATTGGAGGTTGCTATGAGCTGTGATACCATGGCACTCTACCCAGGGTGACAGCTTGAGGCTCTGTCTCAAAAATAATAATAATAATAATAACAAAAGAAAGAATTTCCATAGAGTGGCCAGTATAGTATCTGACCCAAAGGGAACAATAGTAAAAATTTAATATTATTGTCTATTAAAAAGAATTAATAAAGGTAAACATGGCGGCACCTGTGGCTCAGTGTGTAGGGCACCGGCCCCATATACCGAGGGTGACAAATTCCAACCCGGCCCTGGCCAGCTAAGACAGCAGTGGCAACTGCAACAAAAATAGCTGGGCCTTGTGGTGGGCACCTGTAGTCCCAGGTACTCGGGAGGCTGAGGCAAGAGAATCACCCTAGCCCAAGATCTGGAGGTTGCTGTGAGCTGTGACATCACTGCACTCTACAGAGGGTGACAAAGTGAGACTCTGTCTCAAAAAAAAAAGATAAACCTCCTTACAACCTCTAAATTGTAAACCTCTCCTGGCTTCTGAAAGGATGTTTACTAGCTTTCCCCTAGATGCAAAAGTCTATTGTGACCCTGCCCAATGTCTGCAATTCCCAACTATGCTGACAACATGATGAAACTTTTTTCTGTCCAAATACCTCCTATCTTTAGTCTCCAGAATTCAGCCTTGTGAAGCCTTCCTCTTGTGCCCCATGGCCACCACCGTCCTCATCCGTACTGTTCCTTCTCAGGCCAACAGACAGCATTCTTCTCTCAGGTACTAACAAACATACCCTCTTCTCTGTTTCAGTAGTTCCTCCAGGATTAATTTATATTTCCAGACCTCTGCTAGATTCTAAATTCCTTCAGGCTGGTGTTCTGCCTTGTTCCTCTCTGTAGTCAGCATCCTGACAGCGCCTGGGGCACAGAAGAGGGCCAGGAAATGCATGATGAGGGATCTGATTCTCCTGGCCTCTGAATTCTCACTCAGAAGGGCATAGTACACAGGCCCCTCGCAGTTCTCTGAATTCTCAGGAATTTGCAGGTGAGGAGCTAGTAGAATCTGAACTCTAAAAGGAATTTCCAGGTTGGCCCCAAACAGGGAGCAAGTAGCTGCCCTGGGCTGTACCCCTTACCTGCAAATGACTAAAGTCCACCTTTATTAGGCTGTTTCTGGTGGCCTTGACTGAGGGCAGAATTCCCCACTAGCAACCCCCTCAGTGGGATCAGTGCTTGAAAGGAGATGCTTTAAGGAGGGGTGCATATTTGTGGTAGACTGAATAATAGCTTCCATCCCAAAGATATCTGTGCCCCAGTCCCTGGAATTTGTGAATATGTTACCTCATATGGCAAAGGGACTTTGTAGATGTGAATAAATTAAGAACCCTGAAATGAGGAGTTTTTCTTGGATTACCAAGGAGGGCCCTAAATGTAATCATATGAGCCATTGGCAGGAAACAAGAGGGCCAATGAGGGAGAAGGTGATGCTGACAGAGATTAGAGTGATGTGACCAAAGGCCAAAACCTGCCAGTTTCTAGAAGCTTGACGAGTCAAGAAACAGATTCTCTCCCCTGGATCCTTCCAAATGAAACAGACCTTCAGACATTTATTTTAGTCCCTTAAGATTCGTTTTGTGGGATGGTGCCTGAGACTCAAGAGTAGGGTGCTGGCCCCATATACCAAGGGTGGTGGGTTCAAACCCAGCCAAAAAACTGCAAAAAAAAAAAGATTCATTTTGTGCTTCTGACCTCCAGAGAAGAAATTTGCTTTAAACCACTAAGTTTGTGGTGCTTTATTAAACCAGCAATAGGAAACTAATATATCATTCTTCCACTCAGGAAAGACACAGGGTTCTTTTTATTTGGGGAAGGGAGATTTGAGTGTGATCAGGCACAGAGTATAAGGTATACTTGGGGGGAGAAGGGAAAAAGAGAAGGAAGGGAGGAGCGACCCCTTGCAGTCCCTGAGGGAAAAGCAGGATCCGGAATGGGAGGCTCGGGGACCCACATGAACATTTCCTTGCTGCAGACTAGCTCCTTCCTGGGCCTGACCATCCTCCCTGACCAGCTCAGCCCAGAGTTTCTTGAGGCACCTGCTGTCTTTGCAAGTGGCACTGAGGTCTCCTAGACAACTGTTGGCCTCCCTCAGCAGGGAATCTCTGCAGGGCTCTCAGAGGCCACCTGGGGCAGGAAGGCCTCAAGCTGGCTTCACTGAGGGCTTATAGCAGCAGTGCCAAGCCCTTCTTGCTCATAAGGAAAGCTCACACCCAGATTGCTATTAGAATATTGCAAGGGTACATGTCAAATCTACTAAGTATGGAATAAAAATGTCTTAACACAATAATTAAGTAAATGAGGTGAAACCCTATATTAACTAATTTGATCTAAGCATTCCAAATTGTATGTAAAATCAGCCCATAAATGCATTAATGTATACATAATCTATGTGTATATGACTTAATTAAAAAAAAAAAAACTAGACATGGTAAAATAAAGGTATCAAAATTGAAAAAAAAAATTTTTTTTTCTGAAAATTTAATTTAAAGATCTTGCATCTTCAAAGCCTAAGGGTTTTTCTCTATTTGTTTTAAATAACAAATATATAAACATATTAGTAGACATTAATTAATATATATTCTTTTATATTGAATAAAAGTTATAATCCGAAAAAAAAAAAAAAGACTGCTATTAGACACCGTCCAGGTTGAATATCCCTAATCTGAAAATCTGAAATCCTAAATGCTCCAAAATCTGAAAATTTCTGAGCACCAACATGACACCACACATGAAAGATTCCACACCTGACCTCATGTGACTGGTTACAGTCAAAATACAGGCACACACACCGAGTTTATTCATCACTAAAGGAAAAAAGGCCCTCCCAGCCTCCGTACACGCACATTCCCCATGGCACACCCACAAAGGGCAATAAAATTGCAAGGGGGCAGGCCTCCAGTAACAGGTTCCACCAATGCTGTGACCTATGGGTATTACTATGCTTTTTTGCTTATCTGTGGTTTGAAGATATTGTTGAAAATGTTAAAAAAAAAAAAAAGGCTTGTTGATACCCCTATGGGTAATGGTGATAATTTTTTTTTTTAAATCTTATGTTTAGGCTCGGCGCCTGTGGCTCAGCAGGCTAAGGCGCCAGCCACGTACACCTGAGCTGGCGGGTTGGAATCCAGCCCGGGCCCGCCAAACAACAATGACGGCTGCAACCAAAAAAATGGCCGGGCGTTGTGGTGGGCGCCTGTAGTCCCAGCTACTTGGGAGGCAGAGGCAGGAGACTCGCTTGAGCCCAGGAATTGGAGGTTGCTGTGAGTTGTGATGCCACAGCACTCTATCCAGGGTGACAGCTTGAGACTCTGTCTCAAAAAAAAAAATCTTATGTTTATGTTTTATATACAGCACAGACAGTAAAGCTGTTGGAGACATTGACAGTGATATATATGTATAAGCTATATATGAAACAAATGAATTTTATGTTTAGATGCCCAAGATTTCATTATGTATATGCAAAATATGAAAAAATCTGAAATCAGAAATACCTCTGGTCCCAAGCATTTTGGATAAGCAATACTCAACCTATGTTAGTTTCCTAGGGTTGCCATAACAAACCACCACAAACTTAGTGTCTTCAAACAACATAAATTTATTGTTTGACAGTTCTGAAGACAGAAGCTGAATTCAAGGTACCATGCTCCCTCCAAAGGCTGTAGGAAAGAATCCTTTGCCTCTTTCAGCTTCTGGTGGCTCCTGGTGTTCCTTGGCTTCCAACAACATACATTACTCTGCCTGCATCTTCACACTGACTTCTTCCTGGTGTCTCTGTATGTATTCAAATCATTTTCTCCTTTCTCTTATAAAAATACCAGTCACTGAATTTAAGACCAACCCTGAATCCAAGATGATTTCATCTCAAGATACTTAACTGTTTCCAAATGAGTCCATGTTCTGAGGTCCTGGGTGGACATGCATTTTAGGGAGCATTATTCAACCCCTGTAGTTCCTGAACACTGAACCTCCTGGGAGGCCCTCAGGAAGCAGGGCCAGACTTCCCCTGGTCTTCTCTCTTTAAGTACCCTTCCACTCTCCATCTCCAAACGGACCATCTATCAACCACTATATAAGCATAATGCTAAGCATGGCATCTGTGCATTATTACTAACCCTCCATATCTGGCGGTGCCTGTGGCACAAAGGAGTAGGGCGCCGGCCCCATATGCCGGAGGTGGTGGGTTCAAACCCAGCCCCGGCCAAAAACCACAAAAAAAAAAAAAAAAAAAAAATGTAATCCTAAGGGGCAGCGCCTGTGGCTCAGTGAGTAGGGCACTGGCCCCACAGGCTGGTGGTGGTGGCTTCAAACCCCGCCCTGGCAAAATAAAAACAACAACAACAACAAAAAAAAAAAACTAACCCTCCTTGTGTCCACAAGTGTGGGACATAGGAGACAGGCTATGTTTTTACTTAGGAAACTCCTAGCTTCAGGGGCAGGACAGGGAGATGTCGGTGGCCTTTGGCCAGATTAGTTCCTATAACCATAAAAAGGCCTGAACCACCGGGCAACTAGCAGACTATTGTTTTCATTCATTTGCCTGGGAAAAGCCGGAAGAAAAAAAGATCTGGGGCTAAAATTGTGGCCCAGTGTCTCAGGTTAATGTGTGTCAAATAGTGACAATAAAGGGTGGCTCCTGTGGCTCAGCGAGTAGGGGTGCTGGGCCCATATACCGAAGGTGGCAGGTTCAAACCCGGCTTCGGCCAAACTGCAAAACAGAAAAATAGCTGGGCGTTGTGGCGGGCGCCTGTAGTTCCAGCTACTCGGGAGGCTAGGTCAAGAGAATCGCCTAAGCCCAGGAGTTGGAGGTCGCTGTGAGCTGTGTGATGCCATGGCACTCTACCGAGGGTGATAAAGTGAGACTCTGTCTCTACAAAAAAATAAAGTAAAATAAACAAACAAACCAACCCTAGAAACTAGCAGTCCCATTCCTGAGTTTTTGTTCGAAGAAATTCTTATGTAGATCCATAAGGGAACATATTAATTGCAGCATTTTTTGTGGCGATGGAGAATTGGCACCAATCTGGGTGTCCCATTGCTGGAAGAATGGGAAATAAAATGTGTTTCCACATCGTGAAATATTCTGAGTGCAGGACTCAGAATCACCATGCGGCATGGATGGCAAAGAGATGCAGGCTAATTTCTGTGGGAGTTAAAAAGGAAAGGTCAATTTTTTTTTTTTTTTGAGACAGAGCCTCAAGCTGTCACCCTGGATAGAGTGTTGTGGCATCACAGCTCACAGCAACCTCCAATTCCTGGGCTCAAGCGAGTCTCTTGCCTCTGCCTCCCAAGTCGCTGGGACCACAGCGGC
>CAUYRH010082600.1:0-39935 GCA_963574655.1 Perodicticus potto | reverse complement strand
TATCATTTATTGACAAACTGCCATTCGCTAGAATCTTTATTTCTACAATATCTCTTCAGGGTAGGTGTTATTACCTATGTTTTATAGATGAAAAATGGAGGTAAAGACACTTGTACTAGGCTGTTTATTGCAGCCCAATTTACAATTGCTATAATGTGGAAACAGCCTAAATGTCCTTCAACCCAGGAATGGATTGGTAAGCTATGGTATATGTATACCATGGACTATTACTCAGACATCAAAAACAACGGAGACTTTGCAGCATTTGTACTAACTTGGATGGAGGTGGAACACATTATTCTTAGTGAAACATCACAGGAATGGAGAAGCATGAATCCTATGTATTCAACTTTGATATGAGGACAATAAATGTCAATTAATGCCACAGTGGGACATGGGGTAAGGAGAGAGCAGACAGAGAGAGAAGGAGGGAGGGGGTGAGGGAAAGAAAAGAAAAAGGAAAGAAAATAGTGACTAATTCTCACATGGATTGGATCCAATTTTGACCAAAGTACATTACTTGAACATTAATTTTTAATTCAACTAGTTGAAATGTTGTTTAGGATATTGCATCCTCACTTAAAAGTTAAATATGTTTGTAATTTCCCTTTATAACAATATATTTTCTCCAATTTCAATATCAGGTATATCTAGATCAAGCAGAGTGATTTTGAAATATTTCTTCTTTTTCTATTGTCTATATGATTTGGCATGATCTGTTTTTCAAAACTCTCCTTTACTTTTATTTGTATGGTATTAGTCGTCTATTTTATGAGACTTTGGGGAAAAAAAATAAGAAGTTAACTGATGACTTCATGTTGAGCCTCGGAGTCAAAGCGCTTTATAATGTCTTATTTGACAATGTGTACATTGCTTTCTTGACATTATTATTGCTAATATTGCTTGATATTTTGATGCAGTAATCGTCTGTTTTCTTTTCTGAATGTATTTATCTTCGTTTATTCTTTACGTGATTTTGTTTCTAGTCCTTATATTAAACATTGTTATTGTTATTGATTTTTAAGCCTTTTAAATTCTGTGAAGGCAAAAAGTGGAAACCTAATTAACACATGTATATGTCAAAAGAAAAAAAAACTTTCAGAACACACCTAAGATCCTCTCTCCACACCCCAGTGTGCTGCAGACACTAGCTGAGAATCACAGCCCTGGAGATTTCTCTATCTCCTCGTTCACAGAAGTGAAGCAGCAATGCCTGTTCATTTCCTGATGGAGCACTCCTGACTCCTGGGGGTTGGAAACAACATGTTTTCCATGGATGCGCTTTATCTTTGGAATCTCCTTCCTTCCTGGACTGGCAGCATCTAAATCTCTCGGCCTTCCACAAAGCCTGTTCCAAGGTTTGTCTTTTAATTGAACTTCCTCTTAGGAATACTCAAGACTCTGTTTGCTTAATATGAACAACACAATGAAACTTGGTCATAAAATAATGCTGGACCTTCGTGTTTTCCTGACTTTCAAAGAACCAACTCAATGCTTACTTTACTAGTAACTATCCCTTCCTCTTGGGTGTGTTTTTATTTTTTTAGACCCTGGAGAAAGACTTTACGCTGATTTGTGTAGGACTTAGTTCAGGCTCCCAGGAGGAGTTTACCCGTTTGTACAAGGAAGTTGGTGTCCAACAGCCAGGCAGAGCCAAATCCAGGCATCAGGTATAAGTCCCAATTTCATAGGTAATAAAATGTGTTTAAACTTCCAGAACAAATGATAAAGCATAAGTTAACTTTAAAATATTTTTCATGTTAATAACTTTAAATATTTAGTAAAGCGAGCTGTTTTTCCTAAGTTTGTCTCATACAAAAAACTGAAATACTGTTTCACTTGTCCATATTTGAGAAATCAAACTCATCTGAGATCATTAAATTTTTAGGAAAAAAATCATGTAAACACACACTTTCCAAAAGCAACATACTAAGTAACTAACGAAGTTTATTTTCTCTACTGAAATTCATTTTATTGTGGTACCATTGTCCTAGTAAAACTTCAGTGAAGAAATCAAAATGAATGTTAAAATAAGAATATGACATTTTGCTGATCTGGCTGGCTCTGGTTACTCTGAGTTTGCACACTTGCCTAAGATTCTGTGGGCCAGTGTTAGTCACTGCATGCAAACCATTCATCCCTGTTCCTAAACCCAGCTCATAACCTGCTGCTCTTGGAGTTTCCCAGCACCTGTCAAAACCCTGAAATGGACTTTCAAACCAAAAGGTCGCTGTGGTGACCCAGCGTAGAAGGCAGGAAGGCCCCACGAGGTCTTCAGCTCAGGGCACTCTCTGCCCCTCAGCCTCTGCTCCCTGCTTCCGGCCCACTCGCCTTCAAAGGTGTCCTGATGGGACCATGCTCTGGAGAATGTAGTTTCCAAGACTCCATGCCATCAAAAATCCAGTTCTTGGATTTTCCTTTTTTTTAAAATTATCAACCTTAATTTTTAATAATTATGGGAATACAGTCATTATATATCTTTATTAGTTCTTGGATTTTTTGATGAACTGTGGGTCCCCCGATTGCTGACTCCCCACCCAACGCTGCTGCCCAGGTGTTTGAAATGACAGGCCGCTCTTTATTTAGCTCCCTTCCCACTTTTAACAGAAACCAGTGGTTAGTGATGTGCCAGGTGGTGCCGCTGATAAATAACAAGTCCTAATACCAGATTTCCTCCTGGGAACTCAGGCCTCTTTTTCTCTGGCTGATGTCCGAGATAGGAGGAAACTTGGCTGTGCCTTCATTCATTGTAGACAAAAATGTCTACATTTTTACTTTGGTGGCTCATCCCCAGAACCCGTAGAGCAGTGATTTACAACCAGTATGCCACGGGAGGATCTTAGGTATGCCATGAAAACTTTTAAAGATCGTTTATTAAATTATTTTAGAAAGACGTTCAAAGCACAATAAGTATATTTTTTTTTACCTTTTATTTTTTTGAGACAGAGTCTCACTTTGTCACCCTTGGTAGAGTGCCGTGGCATCATAGCTCATGACAACCTCAAACTCTTGGGGTCAAGTGATTCTCTTGCCTCAGCCTCCCAAGTAGCTGAGACTACAGGCACCCACTGCAACCCCAGCTATTTTTAGAGACAAGGTCTCGCTCTTACTCAGGCTGGTCTTGACCCCATGAGCTCAGGTAATCCACTTGCCTCTGCCTCCCAGAGTGCTAGGATTACAGGTGTGAGCCCCTGCGCCCGGCGTACTCTTTTTTTTTTTTTAAATCAACATAATTTAAGTGTGCTGAGGAAGTTTGACTATAGGTTCAAGTGTGCCATGAGATTTTAAAAAGTTGAAAAAGGCTCAGTGCCCGTAGCACAGTGGTTACAGCACTGGCCACATACACTGGAGGGTGGTGGGTCCAAACCGGGCCTGCTAAAGAACAATGACAACTGCAACAAAAAATAGCTGGGCATTGTGGCAGGCTCCTGTAGCCCCAGCTACTTGGGATGCTGAGGCAAGAGAATCACTTAAGCCCAAGAGTTTGTGGTTGCTGTGAGCTGTGATGCCACTGCACTCTACAGAGCGTGACATAGTGAAACTCTGACTCAAAAAAAAAAAAAAGTTGAAAAATACTGCCTCAGAGGGACAAGAGAAGCTGGCTCTGCAGGCGCCCTCTCTAATCTGACCCAACTTACTAAATTCCTGAGGCCAGGCTCCCTCCCCACTGAGCACTTGGTCTTAGGACAGAAGGTAGATGACTCTGGAGTTGCCCTCGTGATTCTCTCATATCTGCTACAGCCAAGAACCATCCAGCCCTTACTCCTGTGGCACCTTCCACCAAAACATTTCTCATCTCCGTGCCTGGACGTAGCAAGTGCTCAGTGGGTGTTTTTCAAAGTTGAGTGAACTCTGCCCATTCTTTTCCAGTTTCACCAATATTCCCTTATTTTGGAATTATTGCTTTTAAACTCCTTGAGAGACAGTGGGGTCCACTGGAGCCTGAAAATCTGACTGATGTCAGCCTTGCCACTTCATTATTCTGTGGCCTCCTTCACACATGGGACCAAGCACTAACTGAACGGCTGTAGGTCACGGACTGTGTGAGATGCAGAGATGGAGAAATGGAAGCCACAGCACCTGCCCATTGGCTGCCAGGATCCCACCGTCTCGTGGAAATGGAGAGCATTGGAAACAATTGCTGTCAGTGTGGTAGAGCCATGAGACTGAGGTGCATGTTCATGTAGCCAAGGGTCTGAGTCCAGCTGCTCATGGAAGGGACAGGCCGGGAAGGCTTCCCAGAGGAAATGGCACTGCCTGGAGGTATAAATTAGCCATTCAGAAAAGGGGAGAAAGGCCACTTCTGCTACAGGGAACGGAATATCCAAAGTCAAAAAAGGTCAGAGGGCCCAATGACAGTTTGAACAAGCTGAAGTAAGGAGTTCTTCTGGGAGAATAGTGGGAGATTATGCCAGAATGTGAGGCAAGTGGCCTGCATTCTTAACAAGTGATTCAACTTTTACCTTGAAGATAGTGGGAGCAAATGAAATGTTTAAAAACAAAAGTAGTAAAGTAAGGTGCGCATAAGACGTGCGGGTTAGAACGACCACTCTAAGGACGGGAAAGCAGTAGAAGGGATCAGGATGCATTCACGGAGCAGATATTTAGGGACCTCCGTGTGCCTGGCACACACTTGTCAGGCAAGGTTTCTGCCAAACAGAACTCGCCGCCCAGTTTTGAGACAAGGGGAAGGTCTGGAGGGCAATGTGAGGCAGAGGGTGAAGAGAAGGACATTGGCTTGAGGAATATTTGGGGGGCAGAACTAATAGGATTCAATGGCAGCTTAGCTGGGTGAGGGAATGGACCAGAAGGGCTCCCCAACGACTTCCAGGTTCTACCTTGGGCAACTGGGTGTCTGCTGACGACATTCACACCTTGCTTCTTGATAGAGGTGTCAGTGGCATTTTGCACAGAACAGTTCTGTGTGTGTATCACCCTCTCACGCGTTTAAACATGGTTGACATCCGTGGCTGTGATCCCCTGAACCAGCAGTCTTGCCTTGTTGTAGCCACATCCACACCGTCCCCTGTGCACACACGTTTCCAAATAGGTGTTGAGGGCCAGAATGCAGAAGGAAGAATGTACTGGGCTCGGGGAGCAGAACTTCCGCCGTGTGGGCCATGCTCAATTCGAGGCTAATTAAAGCCGCCTGTCTGCGGAGCTCCCACAATGGGCCACTCCCTCCCCCCCATCACTCGAGAACATGCCCAAGGGGAGATGCCAACTTTCTGCTTGAGGCACGCCGTGCTACCCACCCCACCTGCAGAGCACATGATGGGTCCACCCGCCCAGATACCCAGAATTCAGCTTCTCCAGTCAAAACGCCTCTTCCCCAACAAATAATTAGTTTCCCTTCTTACTACTACTTCCCTCTCCGTGTTTACATTCTGACGATACCAACAGTCCAGAAGTTGTTCAGGACCCAGAATCCCTGTGATCCAGCATGTGGTCTGACCCGCTAAGGAGATGGTTAGGGGCAGGCTCCTTCTCTCTCTCAGGTCAGAGGTCAGGCTCCTTCTCTCTCTCAGGTCAGAGGTCAGGCTCCTTCCCACTTGTGGGTCAGAGGTCAGGCTCCTTCTCACTCTCTGGTCAGAGGTCAGGCTCCTTCTCACTCGCGGGTCAGAGGTCAGGCTCCTTCTCACTCTCAGGTTAGAGGTCAGGCTCTCTCTCACTCTTGGGTCAGGCTCCTTCTCACCCTCAGGTCAGAGGTCAGGCTCCTACTCACTCTCAGGTCAGAGGTCAGGCTCCCTCTCACTCTCAGGTCAGAAGTCAGGCTCCTTCTCACCCTCGGGTCAGAGGTCAAGCTCCTTCTCACTTTCAGGTTAGAGGTCAGGCTCTTTCTCACTCTCGGGTCAGAGGTCAGGCTCCTTCTCACTCTCAGGTCAGAGGTCAGGCTCTTTCTCACTCTCAGGTTTCTCAATTCTCCCTCCACACTTGGTTCCATGACTCAACTTGATTCACCCTGTGTCTTTCTTCTAAAAACCCTGCCAACACCCTTGAACTTGCTCTCACTTTCTCCTTTAGGCACAGTCTGACATTCCTCCTGGCTCTGGTATCAGAGCTCTAAGTAAGAGGTGCTCCCACTGCCCACTCCCGTCATGGTTTCATTCACTGATGCAGCCAGGAACATGAGCGTAATTTCACAGAGACTATGTGCCAGGTAAGATGATCCAAGGCCAGAACTTGGTGAGCACCAACATTAAAGGAGGATGCGCAGGTAGAGGCACCCACAGAATAGGAGGAAACAGGGTGAAGTCGCAAAGGAAAACATCCCGAGAAGGAAGGACTGATCAAGTATGAAGTATGAAAGGGAATTCCAGGATTACAAAGACTGCAGAGAGTGCTCCGAGCACGGCACCTGCGAGGGGACAGGCAGCCTGTCTAGCTCAGTCAGAAGCTGGGCTGTTAAGGGAGGACCCCATTCTCTCTCAGCGGCCGGCGGTATCAGAGGTTGCATCTTGCTCATGTTGCATGCCCACCAGGGGTCATGGGCTGTCCAGCTACAGATCTGTCCAGCCCTCCTCCTCTGAGACCCAGCCTGACAGGGTAGCCTCCATCTGGAAGGAAAAGATGATAGAGAAACCATGAAATGGATCTGGAAACTTGTGCTTGGGAGCACGGCGAGCGTGACTTTCACCCCATTTATGGGCCAAAGCAAGTCACATAACCCCTCTTGTTGTCAACTGCACAAGTGTAATCAGAAAGTTGTCTGGTAGGGACAGGATGATAGAGAGACGTTCTACAGAAAGCGACAGACAATATTTTTGAAAAATAATACATCCTGCTACACTGGGCAAAACACTTTTCCCTGATCCTCAGGTTTTCCTTCTATAAAATGATGGTGATGATCTATATTGCCACCTGCATCAGACTGCTGCGGGGCGTGGATGGCGTGATGTGCGAACAGCTCCTATGGAAGATGTAGTTCATTATGGTTTCATCTGTGATCTACCCAACGCACAGCTATTATTGCAATTATCGTGCTTCTCTGCCTCACTGTGTCACCTCCGTATTCAAGAGGAATATTTGGAACAAAATATCCCTATTTTGTTCTACTCAGTCAGACCTGACGCCCTCTAACAACTGGCTTGTTTCATTCATTTCCCAGCTTCCTTCTTTACACCTGCCAAGCTACTCATACCGTTTTCTCTGTCTCAAGGGACCTTGTCTCTCTTTTCCCCAGTTTACATCTCTCAGCTCATAATCCTTCACTGTAGAAAGACCACCTAGATTTACCAACTCAACCCTAACAACCCCCTCTGTTGAGCAGGCTGTTATTTGGTCCCAACACGGTGTGGGGTATAAATGTTGGGTGGTGGTTTCAAAGGTATACATGTGTATGAAATTTTACGAAAAGCCTGAGATTGATGGGATCAAGCTATAGAATATGAGTTCTGTGCTGGGCTCTCTCCAGGTGCCTCTCTGAGTCTCTTCTGCCACATTCCCTGCTGTGCTCTGTGCCCAGGGAGCTGACCTCTACAGAGGGCGAAACGCAGCTCCTCTGCCGTCTGGCTGCCAGTGGATTTGGCCGATAGGAGGCACCGATGAGGAGACGGAAGGTAGGAGAGGGCCAGAGAGTTCATCCTCCCCTGCACCCTCGCCCCGCCTGCTCCGGCTCTGGCAGTGGCTCCATGCTGTGGATATGGTGCTGTTACCTGGCCCCCCTTCCACTGCACAAGCTCCAGCAGCATCATTGCCTCCTCTTGCTTCTCCAAAACTGAGTCATACTCCTTTATATTGCAAATTCCATGAGTAAAATCTGCAAGAAAGGCAGCCAATCCCCCTCCATTCCTACACCCTCCCACACATACTTTAAGGTGTTTCACTGGTCACTTTGTACCTACACTCCCCTCTGGGTCTTTATGTTCTCCTCCCTAAGGTCAAGTTGGCTAGCTGTGTTGAGAATCTGGCACGAGGCCCCTTTGAAGGCCAAATGAGATCCCTGCCTCCCAAAGAGCAGATGCCTGATTACTGTGATGGCTCATCTGATATACAGAATTTGTCTTTCTAAAAAAATCATTGGCCTGAATCTAACTATATAAAAATACGTTCCTAAAACCCTAATGCAGAAGGCTTAGTATCCCAGTAAAGTTATTTAGCCTTTAAGAAAAATAAAGGCCAAATATGGAAGTAAAACAAAAATGAAAAACAGAGGTATGGTGGCTCACACCTGTAATCCCAGCACTCTGGGAGGCTGAGGCAAGTGGATGGCTTGAGCTCAGGAGTTCAAGACCAGCCTAAGCAAGAGCAAGACCCTGTCTCTAAAAACCAACCAGGTACTGTGGCAGGTGCCTGTAGTCCCAGCTACTCAAGAGGCTGAGGCAAGAGTATCTTTTGAGCCCAAGAGTTTGAGGTTGCTGTGAACTGTGACACCACGGCACTTTGCCCAGGGAACTGAGACTGTTTCAAAAAAAAAAAATACAGAACAGCATGGTGACCAGCCCTAGATGATCATGCTAAAGCTTAAAACAAAAAATTGAACAAAATACGTAAAAGCCCTAAAGAAATAAAAAAATTTCAAAACCATAAAACTTACCATAATTTCTTCCAGCTCCAGTAATTCCATTCTGTAAGAAAGTAGGGTATAAATTAATCAACCTGAGCTAATGGAAGTTATTTAGGGCCTTGCGACTCATAATGCTCTGTGTGGACCAGCTCCATCAGCATCCCCGGGAGCCTGTCAGAAACGCAGACTCTCGGGTGCCCCAGATCTGCTAGGTCAGAACCTGCCCATTATTTTAATAGGGCTCCTAGGGGATTCCCTTGCACACTGAAATCAGAAAAGCACTGTGCTGAGAGAGTTCTCGGACTGGATCTGCTGCAGGACCAGTTGTTGTTTTTTTCCCCCCAATCTTTTTGTAGATTGATACTTTTGAAAATACAATAAATTACTTGAATAATGAAATAAAAAAAGACAACCAAAATTCTAACCCAATTCTAACTTTTGTTATTAGATTCAAAAGCTAGACAACTACATTGTCAAATTGCTATTTGACATTGGAAGTCTAAATGCACAGTCTGTTTCTCTGGGCTTCTCAGCATTGACCAAAGACAGTTCTCAGATGGCAGCAGAGCACGGCCTGCACTTTGAGGAGGACGGCTCCACGTTATTGCCATTTTACAGACAGTAAAGGCGACAGAGCTGTTGCACGAAGGGCCAGCATTGATCCTTAGATCTCCCAAACTATTTCAATAGACTTTATTAACCCTGCTGAAAATTTCAAATATTTATTGAGCCCCGGAGTGGGGCCAGGTGTAATGGTTCACGCGGATTATTTTCTAGTCACCGCCCCTCCTTGCGAAGTAGAAGCTGTCAATGCCCACATTTTACAGTTGAGGAATCTGAGGTTTACAGAGTTCGATACCCTGTACAATTCTCCTTAAAGCTGAAGTTTGATCTCAAGTTTAACCACAAGTAAAGAAAACACATTTGTATTAATCAAGGTTCTCCGGGATATACAGAGTGGACATAAAGTTCCTGTGCAATTTAAAATTGTTTTAACTTTGAATTGCACACAAACTTTATGTCCACCCCCGTATGTGTATATATCTCTATGTTTGCATCGTTCTTCCTTTTCTATGCTTCTATCGAGAGGTACTCATGACTAAGTATTTAAGAAATTGGCTTGGGCAATGCCAGTGGCTCAAAGGTGCCGGCCCCATATGCCGGAGGTGGCGGTTTCAAATCCAGCCCCGGCCAAAATACCGCAAAAAATAAATAAATAAATAAATAAATAAATAAATAAATTGGCTCATGTGCAGAAAAGGCCCCAGGTGTTTAGAGTAAGTCAGCAAACTAAAGACCCAGGAGAGTTGATGTAGTTCCAGCTAGAAGGCCAGCAGGCTCCAGGTCCAGGGAGGGCTGGTGTTTCCGTCTGAGTCTGAAGCCAGGCAAGCAGGGAGGGTCTCACTTAGGGAGGATCAGCCTTTTTGTTCTCCTCAGGCCTTCAACTGATCAGTAGAGGCCCACCCGCAGTAGGGGAGCAATCTTTATTCGGTCTACAGTTTCCCATGTTAATCTTACACAAAAATTCCCTCACCCAGAGCAATGTTTAACCAAATATCTGGGCACTCCATGCCTAGTCAAACTGACAAATCAACTTAAGCATTGCAGTGCTTACCCGCCAGCGAACTCAACCTCCTCTCTCCATTTGTTCATGAATATTTGATTACCATACAGAGTTCACAGGCCTGGCCTTGAAGGAAATCCTGTCGTATGTTGGAAAATATGCCAGCTCAGCATCCTTTGGGGCTTCTGGAATTTTAATTGAGCAATCTGTGGGGCTCTGGATATGTTCAGACATAGTCGAACTGTGCCTGATATTGGCACATTACTGATGGTGAAATCCAGTGTCTGGAGCAAGGTCTTCTTCTCCTAGCCCATGCTCACCCGCTGTGGTCTGCACTCCTGGCCAGTGCTCCGTGAGACAAAGACAGCTCTGGAGAACCGGAGCTAGTGCCGACTCCCCAGGGTTCAGTATTGCAAAGACTCCATTCCTGAAGCAAGGTTTGGGGTATTTCAAGGACACTTGTGGAGCTTGGTTGGCATCACATATTTCTTTGAGGTTTAAAGAACTCTGGGATGCTCCTATTAGAAGGAAAGGCCTGGACTGTGCCAATATGTTTTGAGGCTAAAAGGTAATGGATAAAGGAAGGCAGGTTCTATATTCTCTCTCTCTTTCTCTCTCTTCACTCTCTCTCTCAAACACAAACACACACAGATCACCAATTTTTATTATTGCTTCACATGTATTCAGAGATCAGTAAATCCTAGCTACTATTGTGAATAAAGATTTGAAGGTACAAATTCTGGGGCCCCTGCTCTGGCTGTGCTCTCTGCCGGGCGTTCTCCCCACTGATACCCCCTGGGCAAGTCTCCCCAGCTCCTTAAAGTCTTGCTCAAATCTGACCTGGTGAATTAGTTTCCTAGGGCTGCAGAAACAAAGTATCACAAACTTGGGGGATTAAAGCAACAGAAACTCACCTTCTCCTAGTTCTAAAAGCTAGAAGTCTAAAGTCAGGTGTAAGGCTCCAGGAGATGGTCCCTCCTTGCCCCTTCCCAGATTTGGGTGGTTGCCTGCAATCCCTGGCATTCCTTGGCTTGCAGAGGCCTCACTCCAATCTCTGCCTATCTTCACAGGGCCTTCTCCCCAGGTGTCTGTTTTCTTTTCTTATAAGGACACCATTCATTGGATTGAAATCCTGATCCATTATGACCTTAAATTAAATCATTACATCTGCAATAGCTTTATTTCCAAATAAGGTTACATTCTGATGTTCTGGTCAACAAGAAGTCTGTCTTCTTTTTTGCTTCCAAAAATTTCTGTCTCTCTCTCTCATGTGAAAAATGCATTCACCCCCTGCAACATTTTCAAAATTCTTAACCCAATTCCAGCATTAACTCCAAATTTCATCTAAATATAGTCAATTTGAAAAGTCCCAAGTCTCATCTATTAAATAATTTAAATTAGGTATGGATAAAATTCAGTATGGTTCATCCTGAGGAAAAATTTCTCTCCATCTGTGAGCCTGTGAAACCTAGAAAACAAGTTATTTACTTCCAAAATGCAATGGTAAGAAAGGAACAGGATGGATAGTCTCATTTCTGAAAGGAATTAAGAGGCTAGTGCTCGAAGGCACATTCACAACACACAGGGAAAATTTCATTGGATCGTCAAGTCTGACAATAATTCTCGCACTCAACGCTCTTTCTCTAAGCCATCTGGGGAAGCCCCACCCTCTGCGTTCTGTGGTTCTGCCCTCTGGGCCCCCCAAGTGTGACCTCAAAGTCGTTCTTCCATCATTTCATTCCACCTCTCACTGTTTCAGTCTGGGCTAGCAGTGTTTCTACAGGTATAAAATTCTCTAAAGCCTTGTCAGTCTTCCGTGGATGGCAGGATCCACGCTGGTAGACACAAGGGTTCTCTACAGATCTTTCCTGAATAACTTCATCTCTGTTCCTGATTTCTACCTGAATGGTTGATTGGATCAATATATCACATACCTAATCTCAGCAAACAATTGTCCAGCCATACACTTAGCTTTTCTTTCAGGTAGTTTGAGAGTTCTTGTTCAACAGTTAATTGCCCAGTTTATCCTCTCACCTCACAACTCACTATAAGCCGCAAGGACAAGCCAGGCTGCACCTTCCTCACTTTGCTTGAGAGTGTTGTCAGCTAAATACCCAAGTCCATTGCTTACAAGTTCTACTTTCTACTCAAAAGCAGATCATACTTAAGCCAAGTTTACTTTATAACAGAAAACATGTTTCCTCCAGTGTCCAATAACATGTTTTTCATTTCCATCTGAGACATCACTGAAGCACCTTTAACACTCATATCTATAACAACACTCTGTTTATGACAACATATTTACTTCTCTAAGACAACAGAAGTTTTTTCTTTATTCTTTTTCCTCTTCAATTTCTCTTCTTTCTGAATCCTCACCCGAATTGCTTTAATATTCATATTATATTTCAGTCAACAGTATCCTCAAGGCGACCCAGACATTTTCTATCATGCATTGCAAAATTTTTCCAGCCTCCGTCATTACCCAATTTCAAGGCAGCTTTCTCATTATCGGCCCTTTATTATAGCAGCCCCCTACTCTTGCTACCAAAATCTATATTATTCAGGGTTCTCCAGAGATTTATTTTAAGGAACTATGGAGCTTGCACATCCAAAATCTGTAGAGCAGCCCAGCATGCTGGAATCTCAGGCAGGATGTCAGACTGCAGTCTTAATGCATAATTTCTTCTTTTCTGGAAATCTCAGTTTTAAAGGCTCTTAAGTCCTTCAGCAGGTTGGGTAAGATCCACCCACTTTATCAAGGGTAATCTCATTTACTTACAGTCAACAAAATACCTTCACAAAAATACCTACATTAGTGTTTGGTTAAATAATTGGGCTCTTTATCTAAATTGGCCGAAAAGTAATCATTACAACTGTTCACCAACACTCACCTCTCCCTGGTGCTCCTAATCCCCTCTCTTGATATTTATTTATTATTTTGCCATAGCATTGAGTAACTTCTAACATATGCTATAATTTACTTATTTATTGTGTTGGTTATGATACGCTTTCCCTCAACTTTATGAAGTTAAGAAATCTTCTCTGTTTTCTCACCGATGTGTTCCAAACACTTATAATAGTGTCTAGAACTCAGTAAGTTTGTGTTAAATAAACGAATTCAGACTCTCCCACTTACTAGAAAGTTACCATCGATGGATGAATTATTTAACTTCACTGAACAATTAAAAGCAAGCAAGCAAATAAGAATCTTCCTCTTAATGTTGTCATAAAGATTAAAGGAGATAATGTTTATAAAGTGCCTGGCACACAGTCAGAGTTCATTCAGTGACTCTGATGGCTGTTATTGCACTTGGCGGGGTTCTCCCCTGTTCATTTAGCAAATACTTACAAAGAACCTACTGTGTGTTGTTTGTATTTCCAGGCACCAAGTAGTCCACAGAGAGTGTAACAAAACCATTTCCCTCTGGGAATTTACTTTCTTATGTAAAATCATACCATAAAAAAATTCCATGCCCTAGAGAACGAGTTGCCACATTTTTATGGCTCTATAGCAAGGGAGGTCCATGGGTGACAGTCTTGGCGCAGTGGATTGGAAGTGCATGGTCAAGGATGTGGGAAGCACCTACTTCACACTTCAGGTCTGCTTCACTACCAGATCCTTTGTCCCACAGGCCCTGCCCTTCTAGGTTGGGGAATAACGCTTGGGCTCCACATTGGATGACAGTGCTTTCACTTATGAGAGTCAGGATAATTAGCACCACCACTGAGGCCTCCTCTTTTTCATTGAGGGGGAGGATGCTTATTTCATGTGTGACCTAAAGAAAGGAAGAGAAATCATTAGGGTGCTCTCAGGGGGAGCCTTTCAGGACAGTGCAGTCTGAACAATGCTAGTTCTTTTGCAATCAGGGACCGACCACCATATGCTGTGTGTAGGCAGCATTTTGAGGACCTCTAATCCCCCAAACCCAGGGGCAGGTTCAGATGTCTGAGTATGGGGAAATGGATGAACGCTGGGAAATTGTTGAGGACTACAGAGTGTCCCCAGAACAGTGGTTTTCAATTTTGGTTGCCCTTTAAGATTATCAGGGGAGTTGTGAAACTCTGGAAGTCCAGGCTGTGAGTGAACCAGAATCTCTGGGATCCAGGCATCAGTACTTTCTGAAGCTTCCTAAGGATGCCGGTGTGTGGTGGTCAGATCTGTGCCCATAAAGGCTCTAGGTCCCACTCAGACCCGTGCTTCTGGAACCTTCACATGCTTATGCGTCACCTGGGGATCTCGTTAATGGTGCAGATGCTGATTCAGATTCTGCATTTCAAAGAAGCTCCCAAGCAGATGCCAAGGTTTCTAGTCAGCAGTCACATTTTCAGTAGCAAGATCCTGTTAACTTCTGATCCAAAATAGACCATGGAGGGTTGGGGTGGTTTGGGATCTAATACAGGAGTTGGTTTTGACTCCAGAGAGAGTGTGGGATAGCTCCAAGAATCACAAAGAACTGGACTTACCTACAAGCCTTCTTAAGCCACACCAACTGCCTGAAGTATGCACCCAGGCGCAGATGGGGCAGTACCTGGTGATAGTTAAGGAATGTGACTCTGGGGGTAAACTGAGCTCATTCAAACCCTGTTTCCAACCATCCACCAGCTGTGTTGTCTTTGGCAAGTCACTTAATCTCTTTATGTCCCCATTTCTCCATCTGTCAATGGGAGTGTTAAGAAGACCTACCTCATGGTCTTGTTCTAAAAATTAAATGAGTTGGCTGGGTGGGGTAGCTCACGCCTGTAATTCTAGTGCTCTGGGAGGCTGAGGTGGGAGGACCATTTGAGCTCAGGAGTTTGAGACCAGACTTTTTAGTAGCACAACCTCTACTAAAAAAAAAAATAGAAAAACTAGCCGGGCATTGGAGTGGATGCCTATAGTCCCAGCTACTTGGGAGACTGAAGCAGAAGGATTAGTCGAGCCCAAGAGTTTGATGTCACTATGAGCTATATATACGACACCGTGACACTCCATCCAGGGCAACAGAGTGAGACTCTGTCTCCAAATAAATAAATAAATAAAAATTGAATGAGTTAATACAGGTCAAGCCCCTAGAACAGTGTCTGGGAAATAGCAAGTACTCATTAACTGTTGGCTATTGTAGAAATTAGAGCAGAAAGGGGAAGGATTGGGAGTAAAGACAGACATGAGTTCAAATCTTAGCTTAGCCATGTAAGGACTGTGAATGCTGAGCAAGGAATTTGACCCTGAAGCCTCAGTTTGTCATCTGTGTGTGACTGTGACAATGCCACCTATTCTACAGGCTTGTTGACAGGATCGATGTAAGTGTACGGCACCTGGCCCACAGAAGGCGCCCAATAAGCTGGAGGCGCAGACGAAGGTCCCGGCTAGACAGCAGTGGGGACTCGGCCCTTTGCCGGCTGCGTGGCGGAAGGCAGGCGACCGTCTAAGTCTCTGTTCTGCGTCACTGAAACAGGAGATGACGCAGTGTGGTTGGGAGGAGAAAGGAATATAAGCAAAAGTGCTTCATAAGCTGCAAAGCTAAAAATGCCAGTGCAGGCTTCTCTCATAAAGGTGTTTCTCCCCCTTCTACGAGCAAAAGAAAGTGGGATTCTCTGTTGTGCTGTGGCGCTGCCAAACGCTTTCCCCAAAACATGCTTTCAACACAGTGAGAAGTTAAGACAGGTAATGTCTCACTTTCCACTCAAGCCTGGTTACATTTTGAAAGATGTGTCATCTCTCATTTACAAGAAAAATAAAAGCTCTTCTGCTTTATCGGTGGGACAGTTTCTCAGCAAACAAGGCTTTGCTCCCACCTCCCCCTCCTTTCCTTTACAGATTTTGGGGGCAGCCCTTAGCTAAGATCCCTCCGAACACATCCCAGGAAGCCCATTACGGGGTTGGGGGAGGGGAAGGCTGTGTGCTCAGTAAAAGCAAATTGGATAGTGCTTCCCAGACAGAGCCCCCAGAGGGGTGAGGTGGCACCCAGAAGTGCCAGGCCCCCGTCTCAGCTAATGGCACACACCCCCACCCCGCAGCCGTCCACCTGGCACCCGCGTCTTGAGATCTGCTGCTTCTGTGGGGGATCCAGACAGCCACAGCTCACTTCCACATGGCAGCACAAGTGTATTGACATTTATCATTGGTTTCTGCTTTCCAGAGCAGAGAGAGACAGGCCTGGCAGACGCAGGGGCGCACATCTCTGCGGCATCACACCCAACAGCTGACGGGGGATTACTGTTCTATTCTGTCCCCTTGGCACAGACGCCTGTGCTCAGTGCTGCTGACAACAACTGGCTTATGCTTCGAATAGCAGAGGAGAGAGTGATTCCACAGTCCGTGCTCCACGCAAGCTCCTCTCTCCAGGACAAGGTCATGCAACTAGTGCCGATGCGGTTCACATCGCAAAAAAAAAGAAAAAGGAAAACTCTATGTCCATATGTTTCTGTTAAAAATACTGCAGCGTTATGTGAGCATGTGCGGTGTGCATGTCGGCGAGTGTACGTGAGCACGCGTGTGTGCATAAACAGCACGTTCAGGTTATTCCCCACAAACTCCACCCTAACAAGCAGCACGCTCTGTTCTCCACCGTCAGATTCAGGCCTCGGTTCCTCCATCCCCACTGAGGGGCTGGAAGTCTGCCAGAAGGCCAAGTCGCGTCCCTCTGTGTCAATTCATGGCAGCTCCATTAAGGAGGTAGCTCTGAGCAAAAGGGAGAACACGACTCAACTTTTGGAACCCCTGAAAATGCCGTGTGACTCGAGAGTTCTCAGACATAGATTCAGGTGTTACCCCATTCTTCCCCAGTCGTTTTTTGTTTAACCAAAGGCCATTGTTTTAAAGGTGAGATCATGGTCAAAACAATGCATCTTACACCACGGAGGCTGTCAGAGAAGAAACCTCTCAGCCATGGAATCAGCAGTTCTGTTTACGGTGAGCTCACAGTCAAATAATCAGCTGCAGGCCGGCCCAGTGAATCATGCTGCAACAGCGGCAGGGAGATGATGACAACAGCAGCTTTTCAAATCCTCTAGAGAGGGGAGCAAGGGGGAAACGTCGGTGGGTGGACGAAAGTTTACGAGAGAAAATAAGAAGACCTGACCAGGAAGGAAGAATGGATGCGGGCTCCTATTATGCCCAGCCTGTCGCCATTGTTGGAGCAGCTCAATAAATATTATCCGAGTTGAATGGAAAGATCTCTATCAGCCCGAACAAAGGCAAAGACAGAACTCAGATTTCTATTAAGGACGTACATTTACAAGGAAAGGATAATGAGGCAGAAGAATTCTGTTCACATACACTTGACTTTGGATTGACCTTGGTGTCCGCAGGTATTGGGGATGAGTTGGCAGGAATGGTCTCTGAAACAGGAAGGTAAAGGATCGCAGAAACTAAGAGCTGGAAGGAAGACAGATGAGGCGCCTTGAGCCCAGAGATCTGAGAAACTCCAAGGACAAGACAAATAACTCCTGGTCCAGTGCTTTGCGACTTGGAACCATTTGCCTTCCTGAGTTGGATGAGTCCAAGCCTTCTGGTGGCCACCCAAACCTTCATACTTAATCCATCCACCTAAGTAAGAAAATGCCAAATGAAAGCATTCACATTTTCACTGTGGAAACACAAACCAAGGGCCAGAAATTTCAAGGAGTCTTCAATGATCGTAGTAGGAAAGATGGTGTGGAGGAATGTCATAGTCATACCTCATCGAGAGGAGTGTAAACTGCTGAAATATTTCCAGGTGACACCTTGCTGGTATGTATCAAAAGACCATAGTGAGAAAGATGGCGTGGAGGAATGTCATTGTCATGCCTCACCAGGAGGACTGTAAACTGGTGCAATGTTTCCAGGTGACACCTTGGAGTTATGTATCAAAAGCCTTAAAGTTCTGCATACCCTTTGACCCTTCTAGGGTATAATTGACCCATCAGTCTGGAATCTTATTCATAGGAAATAAGCAATCACTGCTTTATACAAAACTGCAGCTAAAATGGTGATCATCCTGCTAATAGTGAAAAATGAAAACAATTTAAATTTTAGATTTTCTGCAGCAGGATCAGATGAATAATTAGTATGTCTATGAGCTGAAATCTTATCCACCTTGAGGACAATGTGTAAAAATACTGATTAACAGGAAAACTAGCCATGCTAAAATTCAATCAAAGAAGTTCTGAAACTGTGTGTGTACTCAGTGTGATCTAATTTGTGCCACGTATGACCAGAAGGATGCAACCTAAATGTCGAGAGTGGTTATCTCTAGATGGAGGGATAATGTGTAACTCTCCTCTTCTTTATATTTCCTTTTAATTTTTAAGTTTGCTACAGTAAACATGTATTGTTTTATTTATCTTTAAAATAAGTATTTTTAAGGTCAAACATTCCTGAAAACTATGACGCTCAAATCCCATGGATTTTCCTATTCTTTGGAGTACAGATGGAGAGTTGACGGGGGAGGATAAGCAGAGACCAGAACCACCTGTTGAAATTATTATTGTTGTTATCATTTTACAATGTATGAAGTCAGGAAATAAGGCTGCGGGTCTGAGCTGGGGTGAGGAAGAGCTAGAGCTGCTCTGAGAGGTTGTGAAGCTCCAGACATTGCCGCAGGGACCGTCTGTGGCCGCTGGGTCTTTCTCCTCCTCCTTGATAGGACCGGCACCCAGCTGTGGCCCTGTGTTCTTAGGGGGGCAGGAGAAGCCTTGGGATGGGTGGTTGTCCCGACTCACTGCGCAGGCGTCCTTGGTCCCCCTTTGTCACTGGGCACTGTTATGCACAGTTGCCCACCTGGTCTGTCAGGGAGTCCTGCCTGTGACTGATGCGTGGAGGATTCCCTACACCCCACAGCCTCATCACACGGACCCAGGCCAGCTCTCTCCCTCTAGTCTCAAACCTTCTTACAGATCTACAGATTTACCCAGATGTCTGCACATCCCCTGCAGGAGGGGAGCACCTGTGATGCTGCCCTTGACTTTTCTCCTGACCATAACCACAGAGCCCCTGTGGCCCCTTAGTGTTCCTTCTAGACCAGTGGTTCTCAAGGGGTCGTGATCCCTTTTTAACAATGAAAATACATTGTGGCACTAGGAAGGTTGAGAACCACTGCTCTAGACCCTGCTCCTCTTTTCACGCCACCTGGTGTCATTAGACCCATCATGTTCATGCACCAACCCTGAAATCACACCCTTCATTCCTTGAGGATTCTGGAGCCCGGCTCCCAGCCTCCCTCCGGCACTGCTCCTGGAGTAACAATCTCCCTGGTGTCCCAGGAGATGAGCCTTCCTCTACCTCGGCTTCGTGGTTTCTGGATCCCTTCTTCTCTCACGATGTGGTCCCCCCTGTTTTACCAGCTTACTCTGACGACCACATCCTGACTTACACTTCAGTGACTGAAATTCTCCGGCATCTCAGTTTGTCTTTCACTCTCCTACAATCGTCATCGTTTCCCTGTCTTTCTAGCTCTTTGCCGCCAATACCCCCAAATCCTTCAACCCACGGGGATCTGACACACTTTGATTCTCTTACATTTTCACCGTCTTTCACCTCTCCATGTCTTCACTTGCCTTCTAACCCAGCTTAAATTCCATGACCAATGATTATAATCACTTCCTTGCACGGACACTCAATCCCTTGCCCCTCTCTCTCTTATTTCATCTTACCAATTTTGCAAAACTCATGTGGTTAAATTGAATTCTGCTCCGTGCCTGCACTTGTACAGCTGAATGTGTGCAGAGAAAACGAAAATCATCCTGAGTGGTTTCATTTTCATTTTGGGATTGCTAACTTCAAGTGGGCGCTTTTACTGTCCTCTGTCTCCTTAAACTCCCCCCCTTTCCTCTCATTCTCATTCAATAACCCCAATTCCTGTTTCACTGAGAAAATGGAAACAGCCAGAACAGAACTTCCACCGACGGTAACCTGCCAGCCTCTGGCATCTGAGTCACAGTCACCTGCTCTGGCCCGCGCTCCCGGCCACGGCCGGTCTCTCCAGTGGTGCGTTAGGCCCCATCCCCTCCAATGACTCTGACAGCTGCTGCAGCTGTGCCTTCTGCCCTGTATCATTGGTTTTTGTCTCTTCTGGCTTTATGCATCAGCACGCAAATATTGTTAGCTCTCCCACCTAAGACCTCGCTCAATCTCTTTTGTCTCTCTAGCCCAAACCCATGGGTTTCTCCCCTTTTATCACAAAACTCTCTGAAAAAGTCATCCATACTCACTGTCTCCAACCCTCCCACCAACACTCTCTTGAACTCACGCACTGAGGCTTTGCCACTGGGAAACTGATCTTGTTATGATCTCCGATGGCCTTCGCTCTGTCACGTCCAGCTGTCTGTCCTTAGCCCACCTCATAACCAAGTCACCCAAGGCAACTGCTGCCTCCTCTTGGAGACATGCCCTTCCCGGGGCTCCCAGGATACCCTTCCCCTGGCTTTGCTCCGACTGCCTCTGCCGCTGTCTCAGCCCCTGCCGGCTCCTCTTCACCCCCTGAGCAAGCCCTCCCCCTGCTGGTGTGCCCCACGCCTCTGTCCTTGCTCCTGCTTTCTGCCCACACTCACTTTCCTGGTGTTCTTGTCCAATCTTCTGGTTTTAAAAACTGTATCTGTGCTGATACCACCCAAATGATATCTCCAGCCCTGGCTTCTCCCCCAGACTCCAGGCCGCGCCTGCCAGCCGTGTGCTGGCGCCTTCTCGGGGTGGATGCCCCACCCCTTGTAGACTCACTGAGCCAGCTGACATCAGATGGAATAGAGGTAACCTGTCCCACCAAGCCCTGTGCAAATTGCAGGTTTATGAATCAATGGATGATTGTTTCTTTCTTTTTTTTTTCAGTTTTGGCCAGGGCCGGGCTTGAACCCGTCACCCCCTGTATATGGGGCTGGCTCCCTACTCCTTGAGCCACAGGCGCCACCCTAGATGATTGTTTATTTAAGCCACTAAGTTTTGCGGTGATTTGTCACGCAGCCATAGGGAGCCCCTATCATGGCCTGCTTGCTCCTTTGCTGCTGGACACCCACAGGGCTCTGGTCTCCCGGCCTCTGCACTTGCTGTTGCCTTCCACACCCACGACCACCCAGGGCTCGCTCGCCCACCTCCTGCAGATCCCTGGCCTGCAGGAAGACTCCCCCTAAACTGTAAGACATGTACTCCACCAACGCTTCTCCTTTTTCACTTCACTTTCCACCAGAGCAGTCGTCACTGTCTGAGATACGGTGTGATTCACCGTTCGGACTGTTGTGTGTTGGGCCGACTGGGAGGTGACCTGCGTGGTGACAGACCTCCTCATTGGCTTCATCCCCCACGGACTCCCTTGTGCAACCCAGGGCAGCTCCTCTCTGAGTATCCGAGGTCCTCCTGCAGCTGTGCAGGGGACCCCTCAGCTCTCCCCTTCCTTCGCACCCTGTCCCCTCTCTGGGACCTTTGTCTCTTCCCCTTCCCTTTCCACCTGAAGCAGCATCTTTGCTGGTGGAGAGGCCCTTCCCAGGTGCTCAGAGGCCCTGTAGGAGGGATTCCTCACACTTCACGGGTTTTCCCTCCTTCTTGGTACAGGAACCTCCTTCACATCACACCCTAGTTCACTCTGCACAAGGGATGATTTCAAAGCTTTATGTTCAGACCTCCATGCTTCATTTTTTTTTTGCTGGCAAAAACAAGTAAAAACCTCACCTATTGCAATAGATGAGCAAGAGCACAGTGAGGGAGGTGCTTTGGTTCGCTACTGCTGTGTAAAAACTCCCCCAAAACTCCCAGACTCAGAACAAACAATGATCATTTATTAAATCAGCTTGCCAGTCTGCAATCTGGGCAGAGCTGGGTGGGACAGCTGGCCTCTGCCCCATGTAGCATCATCTGGGGCAAATCAGGTAGGGGCTGGAATCTGCTTTCAAGTTAGTGTTTTTAGAACTTAAAGACTCCTCAGTCTCAACAAAATCTGGCTTTCAAACTTTATCGGACTTTGTTTCCAAAAGAATTCTAATTTGGAGTGCAGAGGTGAGCTTACCTACTTGGCTTGGACCACATCCCATGTCTCTGTGAAGCAGAAAACACCATTGGCCAGCGGAGTGAGGGCCCCAGGCCAACACATTTTATCATGACTGAAAAATGCATCAATCGAATTGCTCAAATAATGTATACTGATTGCATTTCCTTCATCCATTCCTTTAATGTTTTGATTAGAAAAATAGGCATTTTGTTTATCATTGTATATCCATTTCTTAGAGCCCTTCCCGCCACATACAAGTGCTTTAAGCTGTTTAGTAAATTAATTAACAATGTAGAGAGAGTTAACATTTGTACTAGCTAAAGTATTGTTAATTTTTGGTAGGGACTATTCTAAGTACTTTACATGAATTAACTTTTCAAAAACTCCCAGCAACCCAATGCAGTGTTATTGTTACAGAGGCACATTAAGGTCCTATGTGAGCTGCAGAGCTGGAGTTCAAGCTCAGGTGCCGGACACTGTGTCCACGCTTTTCACTACTACCTATGCACAGGGGGACGTGGAGGCCCCTTCCTTGGGGGTCAAGGAAGGCTCCCAAGGGGGTGGCTTCTAAGATGACTCCTCAAGAACAAACGGGAATCAAACCAGGCAAAGACAGAGGAAAGGCTTTCTGGGCAGGTTCTGCAAAATTGCCTGCTGAGTTCCAGGCGCTGTGCTGGGGCAGGGAGTATGGACAGAATGAGACATGCTCCTTGGTTTATAGACAAAGCAGTTACACAAATCCTTAAAGCAAAGTGTTTTAAAGGCTAATATAGGTGTGCATGAGGTGTCACGGGCTGACTGAGAAGGCAGGAGTCGAGCCAGTGTGAAAGGTTCCATAAGGGCTTCCCAGAGGAAGGGGCATCTGAGTTAAATAGTGAAGGATGAATAAAAGTTTGCCAGACAAACAAGGACAGGAAAGGGCATTTCTGCCATAAGCAATCATATTCAATGAAAAAATAAAAGGCCTTCTGATACAAAAGAAAACTCAAATATGCTAGGAATCCGGTAGTTTTCTTTCTCTATTATTTCCAGAAAGTGAGTCTGCAGTGTTGCATAGCGTTACCTTATGCCCCTTGGAAGTAGAAGGTTGTATTTGATGTCGAATCTTTGCTTACCTTCCAGCAGTACAGACAGCCCCACACAAACCCTGTTCTCTAACCAAGGCACATATAGACCCAGCATCCTCGTCATGCGCCTGGTGTGTACTCATTCAGGTGGAGTTTGCTAACCTGGATCTCCTTTCTTCCCAGACCAGAGGCATTCAGCTCCCTCCTTGGCACCTCCTCAATTAACAAGAAGTGCACCTTTGAAATCAGCCTGCACGGCATGGGCAGACGCTGCAAGGGGGTACCTGAGAAGGGAAGGCACCAGAAGCTACTCTCCACCTGTCCGTAGGGCCTGCTTTTCAAACCTCAAGTCACAGAGCTGTCACCCTTTCAACACTTTCTGATGTCCCTACCCAACCCAGAAGCTAAGGACCTGTGTTGTGAAATCATAAGGACAAGTCACGTGATGAGTGAGTTTTCTAATCCTCTGAGCATTAGTGCCCTAATCTGTGAAATGTGATAATACTATTAACATCATGAGCCATCTCTGAGGATTAACAGTTAATGTATGTGCAGAAATTAAGACAACTTTGGAAATAAGTCAGAGCAAGCATGACTCAAAATGTGGTTTAAGGATAAAAGGGAATCTGTTCATTTATATGACTGAAAAATCCAAAGGGTACTCCAGTTACAGGAGTAGCTTGATCCAGGGGCTCAAATGCTGTTACCAGGACCTAGGTTCTCCATCTTTCCTTTTTTTAGGTTTTTCTTGAGGCTCCATGATGTGTCTAGACAGCAGCCCCAACTCCTAGACCCCATTGTCCCATGTCCCAGCCCAACACTCCAGTGGAAGTCCTGAGCCTGAAGATGCCGGCCATTACGGTGACCACGGAGGGAGACAGGCTGCCTGGGTTAAGCTTGGGTCATCAGCCCACTGCTGAAGGTGAGCCAGGGGTCCATTCCACCTAAACATCACATTCCAAGATCAGAGTTACCCAAAGTAAAATTTGGGGGTATATATATATATATATATACTTTTTTTTACCAAAGACAGGGAGAAACAAATGTGATGATGTAAAATGATATGTCCACGACAGTATGAAGAGCCCCTATCCCTGTGGCTTAAACATAATTCCTGCTTAATGAATGGTCAACACCATCTTTGACCATCTCAGCCTCAATCTCAGTTGTTGATATCTCAGATGTTACAGAGAAACATGACCTGTACCAGACATTTGTTATTCATGGCTCCCAAAACCTCTTGAACACTCTTCCTGCATTTTGATAGTTTCCCAATACTGTTTGATAGTCTTTCATGAATCCTGCCTACCCCAAATAGTATTCAAGAAAACCTGTGTTTTTCCTAACCCGCCCGTCGTCCCTAGCCATTCAATTTCTTCCAATCCTAAGTACCCCTGAGAGATTTTGATTTGGAAATGTGTTAAGGAAAACAGAGGGCTGCGGAGCTTCCATTTTGTTGGTGCTGGTGGTGGGGCCTCTGGCTCGTTCTGGGGTCTCGGGGTCAGTGTGAGCCATCACCCTCATCACATTGGTCCTTTACAGTAGCACAAAAAGTGTTCCAAAGCATCGGCCCAGAGATTATTCCTCTAGCTCTTTCAAAGAATCTGTGAATGTTTAATATTCCCTTAACAACTCCAGGTAGAGTGATAACATTGTCTACAAATAAGAACCCAAACTGATACTGCCCAAGAACCCCCACGGCATCGGCATTGCTCGAGCTTGTGAGTATAGTCCCCCGTGCCCCCGTCTCATTTCTTATCAGACTGTTTCATGCAATGCCAACAAGGTGCCTTATAAAAAATGTTAGTGCTTAAAAAACACCAATTTTATATGTGACTGACTAAATGAATTTGTGACTGACCTTAAAGATCACTTGGGGAAATATAAGAATCTTATATTCTTGTATTAGGAAATTACCTAGCTGGTACTCTGCAGTAGACACATGAGGGGTTTAAGACCCAGAAAAGTTTGTTTGGCTTGAAAATTTACCCTTATGTTTCTAGTTGATCTTGCTTTTAGCAGAGCTATCACAAAAATGATGGCCCAAACATCATCATATCAAATTTATTAAGGATTATATTAATTTTTTTCATACAGAATCTCAATCTGTCACCCTGGGTAGAGTGCTGTGGCATCATAGCTCACAGCAACCTCAAACTATTGGGCTGAAATAGTTCTCTTACCTCAGCCTCCTGAGTACCTGGGACTATAGGCATCCATCATGATGCCCAGCTAGTTTTTCTATTTTTAGTAGAGATGGGGTCTCACTCTTGCTCTGGTCTCAAACTCCTGAGCTCTTCCTCGGCCTCCCAAAGAGCTAGGATTACAGGCAAGAGCCACTGCACCCAGCAAAACATTATTTTTGAGGTTTTCAAATTTTGTTTGCTATCATTTGAAACAATTGACACAGAGTTTGGAAATCTATTTTTGTTTTCTTAGAGACTTTATAACCAGAGACAGAGTTAGAGATTTGCTTTCTGGCAACTGTCCCCCACTGCTGGTGGGGTGTTAATAGCACGTGTTCCAGAGCCAGCCTGTCTGAATTTGAATTCTGGCCCTGGTACTTTCTAGTTATATAACTGTAAACAAGTTATTATTTTTATGTTTCAATTTCCCATCTGATAATTGGATCTAATGATAGTACTTACCTCCTAAAGGTGCTGTGAGAATGAATAGAGTTAATATTCACGAAATGTTTAGAAAAGTGCATGTTGGGACATTGTAAGCTCTCCATGAGCTTTATTTAAAAAAAAAAAAAAAGATGTTAAACTTGCAGTAAACTAAATGCTCGTATCTCTTTCACATACGTGGCTCCCGATCCGGTCTCCCCCAGTCTAAAGCTGTGCCAGCGATGTCTCCTTTCCAGTCTGCATGTAAGATTTTTGCACTTAGCCTTGTTGAGTTTCCTTTTTAGGGTGCTGGCTCAGCACTGCTTTCATTTCCCTTCACTCGCTGCACCGCACCCACCCACCTACCCGTCTCCTGGTGCAGGTGTTAACAGGAGAGGGAGGAAGGATAAGGGAAAGAAATCCATCCACCAACTAAAGATGGAGTCTGCGGTCATCAGGACTTGCCTGGATCTTAACATTGGCACCTATCCAAATTTAAGCAGCTCTCATTACTTTTAAAGTGGGCATATAGTTAAAATTTGACAAGCACATAAACTTAATAGCTGATTACCACACGAAATTACTAACCAAAATGATTTTTAACTGCTAACAAAATAAGCCCATGAACTTTGTTGTTGGACAAAGTACCCTCATAAAATGAAATAAGAATGAGGACACTGGAAAGATTGCTAAACTGCTGTGTCTTCAGCAGGAGCTGAGCATCTGTCCTGTGAATGGATAGAGGCACAATTGAGGGAAATAGACCATCCAAATGCATCACTTGAATCCTGTTTGGCTGTTCTGACGTAGAAGAAGATAAGAAAAAGAATCAATTGGGGAAATGTAAGATGTGGAACTATAAAAATAAAACTGGCTGTCCGTGACATCTGTGTTTATAAATGCATTATGTTAAACAGCAGAGATTTTCCCTGTGGTTAGCCAGAACCAAGATGGCATCTCGCACGCTTTGTCTCTTCTTCACCCTGATCGTATGGGCTTTCCTTACTGTCTCTTTGCTTCCAGCTTTTGTTTTATTCTCTCCATACAGAGTTGGCAGAGCATAGTTGGGTAATTTCAGAAACATGCCTTATAACCAATGTGCTCTGTTACTGTGCTACTAAAACCAAGTCTGTGATGACTATTCTTTAACAAAGAAGTCCCTTCCAGAACCCCAGGTGGAGAGTTTCCCTATCGATAACCCCAGAGCAGGTTTGAATCAAAGAAATGACACAACCAGTGGCCAGATGTTTGGAGAGTAAGAAAGGGAGCTAAGTTCACACAATTGTTCTGCCTCCTTGCTTTCCGCTGAGGTTCTTTCCTGTGGGCTGTAGGAGTCATTAACAGACGCCTCTGCTCTGGGCATGCACTTGGACAGCCCCAGCTCTGCATTTCGGAGAGAGACTGCTAACAGCCTACCTTCCTCTTCCTGTGCAGCTGTTGTTTGCAGAAGGACATGATTTGAAAGTTGATTTATTTACTCTTTCTTTAAAGAAAAAATGAATGGACGTAGATGTCTGTTTGTTGAAACAATTAATAAACTTGATGATATGATTAGAATTTAACAGAAAAACATCCTTTGCTTGCAGGTGGAAGCAAGGACTTTAGCTTTCAGAACATTCATAATGTAACTGCCCCATTCAGAACAAGACTGGAGGACATTTTTGGTTTTAAACAAAAACAAAAAAGTTGATTCATACTTATTTTTTACTCTACAGCCTTTGATTCGTGAATGAAGAAAATCACTTTCACTTGTGGAAGCCAACGAGGTCCAGTTCAAGCCCCTTCATTTTGTGTCTGATGTATATGGACACTTTGGGGATGTTTGTCCATAGGGACAGGAAGAGATTGTCCCAGAAAGGGCCTCCTCCTACTGGGCTGGCTCCTCCTTCCAAGTCCCTTCAGAAAGTCAGGAGATCTGAGACCTGAGCTTGACTAGAATGAAGAGTAGGTCAGAAAAGTTGTGCTTTCTTTGTTTTTTTAAATATTTGATTTATTAGTTTGACTAATAATATGAACATGCACATCAATTTAGAAAACTTTAAAAGAGTATTCAGTGAACAGTAATTCTCTCTCCAACCTCTACCTTCCATCATCCATGAAGTTCCCAGGCCAGGGGCAACTGCTATTACATTTCTAGGGTATTCTTCTGGAGACATCATATGTAGATATAAATATTCATATATGCATATGTTTCTGAAGTACATAAATAATAAAGTACAATGCACATTATTCTGACTTTGCTTTGTTCACTTAACAATGCATCAGACACAGGTGTTTTTCTGCCCAAAGTGCAGAAAAGTCATTCTTCAGTTCAATGATCTGCGTCTGGCTCTGACTAATTGTATTGACAACAAAGAAGATGCCAAGTTAAACTCCACCTCAGCCATAGATATCCCCAGCCTGAAGAAACAGGAATTATAGAATAACAGGAAGTGTGGAGGGGGTAGAGGAGAAAGGGAAGGGTGAGTTATGTTAAATAGAATGTTGCGTGGAACTGACAGTTGAGCAGAGAGACACTTCAAATGCAGTCTTGCAAAACTAAAACCCGTCCCTTCTTTGCTTTACTAAGTAAAACACAAACTTACTTGCCATAACAGCATCATTTTTGCTAGTTAACAGATCTCCAGTGGCAACAATGCATCAATATTCTGGACACAATATGAGGAAGGTGGAAAGAGAACGGTCTTTGGAATCAGGCAGACTCAGATGTTAATGTTAGATATACCAGTTATTAATTTAAAAAGTTATTTAACCTGAGTCCTAATTTACCTTTGTCTAAAACAGAAATACTACATATACCTTAAAGAGTGGTTTTAACAATTTGTTTTTTAAAAAAAAGAAAGGCAATATAGGAGTCACCATTACTGTGATTTGCTGTGTAACAAACAATCTCCAATTCCCCATGAATTTAAACAGTGAGCCTTCACGTCACATCCATGGGTCTATTTGCTGTGATTTGGCTGTAGTCAGCTGCCCTTGCCTAAGCTTCTCTGGCCTCCAGGCTTTGGGTCAGGTTCAGGTCTGCTTCATGTGTCTTGAGTTCAGGTCAAAGGGCAATGATCCCTAGGAGCACGCTCTTCTCATGAAGAAGGTAGAACTTCAAGAGGGCTGGAAGGAAATTGCCCTGCTTCTGACAGCCCAGGCTTACAACTAGCACATTGTTGCTTCTGCCCTTGCTCTGTTGGCCAACACATCACTCGGCCAAGGGGAAAGTTAAGGGGCAGCAAGAATACTATCCCCACAACAAAGCACAGAAAAGGCAGGTGGAGGAGAAAGAATTGGAAGTGATATGCACAGTCCCCCCAGTACAGCACCAGGCGCTTAGAAGATTCACACGAATGGGAGCCATCGTCACTGTGGCATCGAATATGAAAGGTATGAGAGATGGCACTGAAATTATGATAATTCTAAAATACACACTAGAAAGTAATTTAGAAAAACACTTTAAAAGTTAATCACTTTGTAATTTTGTTCTCTTCATCAGAGTAGGCATGTACAGCGCCTGCATGAATTTGAAGAAATTGTGTCCCCTCCAAGCAGATGTACCCCAGGGCCAAGAGCATGACACACACATAAAACAAGGTTCCCCTTGCCAGGGGCCAGGGCAGCTCTGCAGAGGGCTGGTGGCTTGGTGGCTTGACAGCTGAGGGAGAGCTGCCCCTCCGCAGGCCAGTGTGAGGGACAGCCGCTCACCACGTGCTCCTCAGCAGGGAAGGTGGCCTACGCGACTCCTCCTGTGCGGGGTTCTGGCTCAATGACACTGTCCCTGTAGAAATGTCCTTGAAGCTTTGATTTACAGCTTCCTTTTTGATTTTCAAGTTATGGAACTAAAAATTTGGAGCTTGGGGCCACAGTAGCACCTATTTTCCAGGACTCCTGCAGCTTTTCACATCTCCTGTCTGAATCCATATCCAGGTGACCTAGCAGCTCCCGGGGCGCTGTGGGGCCCGGAAGCTGGGATCACAGGAAAATGTGCAGACGAACCCAACTTAATTTCCCTCATCCTGACTGACAGGATGAGGACAGAAGGGAAGAGGAGAGAACTATAAAGAGGCTTTCTGAGGCGGACATTCTAAGCTTTGGACAGATAAGCAGCTCCTGGGAGTAGGGCTGCAGCAGACCCGGGGAGAGGCCCAGGGTGGGCCGGGGCTGGGAGGCCCTCATGTGTACACATGTAACTGCTGTGAGAACACATGTGGAAGTCAGTGCTGAGGTGCTTATTTGGAAAATTAATTAGTAAGTAGTTAGCAAACAATGGTTCCCCTGAACAGAGCATCCATTTTCCCCAAAGTGATTTAGACTTGAGGAATGGAGGGGAGAAAAATGGGGGAGGCCGGAGGAAAAGAGGGAAGGCAGGCCCTTGTGTGTTCTGCCCCACCCCTCAGGTCTGCAGAAGGTGCTCTAGGGTTGCTTCACCTGGGAATGCACTGCTGAAGTCATGATTTTACCAAAAATACCAGCCAGTGAGCAGAGCGGGACGCGGTAAGCTCCCACCACGGTGGGCCGTCCTCCTTAGAGGAGCACCACACCCTCTTGCTTTCTGATGCAGCTCCAGCTCCGCAGCTCTGTCTGAGCCTCCCCATCAGCATCCTGGATTAGCCCCCCCGCCCCCCAGGCACAGCAAACGCAAACAGGCCCTGCTCGCTCACCCTCTCACGCTCTCGCTCTCTCCGGTTTTCCTGTTTTCTTGCTTGTAAAAAGTCTGTTAGACACTTCCTCTGAGGCTTATTTGCAGTTTGACCTGTGAATCTTTGAAAGAGCCTCTCTCGTGGCCCTCTCACTCCCGTCTCCCCTAGCAAGGCTTGGGTAGGAGCAGCTCATCTGGAGGTAGCCGCTGCCAGGCTGCTTTCCTCCGTGCTGCCCAGATGTAGGGTCCTGGGGAAGGCAGAGCACTGCGAGATGCTTCCTGAATGAACTATCCTTGGACACTGTTCAGAAACAAGGTTTGGCTTCCTTTCTTTTCTTCGAATGTGTTTGGGTTCAATGAGGTCTAAAGAGACCCAGCCTAGACATCCATCTCAGGACCACTGGCCACCACTGGGCAGCCCAGCCTCCTTCCCAGCCCCTTCCAGAACCACTCAGAACCCAGCTGCTGGGGTGGGGATTCAGCATTCTGGCAACGACATGTTTATTTCGCAACAATCATGAAGCTTGATTTGATGTAGTGAAAGAAATTAGTGCTTGCTGAATGCGGCCCAATTATTACTGCATTAATTCATACAGATTAGCAGCTGACATTGGCTAGGATGCACACGTCAGGACATTTCAATACATGTGGCTGAACAGAGCTGCCTCCCCACTGCTGCTGTCCCCCCACCCCCATCCAGGCCCAGATGATGCCTCTGTACTTGGAATGACTTTCACATCCAGGCCGGATGACGTTATTTTAAGGTTAGCTGCAAATGGAGAGACAGAAGCGTGGTGGAGAGATATCCCCAAAGGCTGCCATCAAGCTGACCGTAGATGCCTGCTCTCACCCAGGTCCACGTTCACAGGACTCGTTAAAGATGGAAGAAACTGTGACCTGCTACGAAGGGAATATGGCCAAATGCTTTCTTGAGGATCATCAAACTTCCATGGGAACCTGGACCTTGTGTAAGTAGTTAACTATGTTCCCAGCTGCAAATAGCAATGGCTGAAACAAATGAAGGCTGTTTCACTCACTGTCATGGGTTGAATTGGGTCCTTCCAAAACCCACTCCCTCAGAATGTGGCTATATTAGAAGAGAGAGCTTTTAAAGAGATAATTAAGTTAAAATAAAAATGAATTAGGGGCTTTGGACGGGTTCTTGAATTACTCAAGAATCTCTAGAAAAGCAGAACCAATAAAATATGCACATACGTACACGCACACACACACACATTTTAAGGCATCGGTCCCCGCAGTTATAGAGGCTGGCAAGTTCCTAGGCTCAGGATCTGCAGAATGTGTTGGGAAGTTGGAGACCCAGGAGAGCACAGGTTTTAGCTCTAGTCTGAGTCCAAAGGCCCAGGAAGCAGGAAAGCTGATGGTGTAGGAAAGCTGATGGTCTTCAGACCAGCAGGTTTGAGGTCCAGGCAGAGCTGATATTAAAGTGAGAGACCAAACTGGGGAAAAGCTGTTTTGAGATGTTCCAGTCTGAAAGCCACCAGCAGAAAGCATCTCCCCTTCCTCAGGGGAGGGTCAACCTTTTTGTTCTTCTCAGGCCTCTAACTGACTGGATAGTGATTTCCAGGGAAATCTTCCTTACTCAGTGTACTGGATTAAATGTCAATCTCATCCAGAAACACCCTCAGAGACACGCTCAGAATAATGTTTGACCAAATATCTGGGCACCCCATGGCTCAGTCGAGTTGACAAAGTACATCAGCCACCACAGCCCTCATCCAACCTGACTAATGTCCTTATTTGAAGAGAAAATTTGATCACTCAAAGAGACCCCAGGGCTGTGGGTGCACAGAGGAAAGAATAGGTGAGGACACAGCAAGAAGGTGGCTCCCTGTGAGCCCAGGGAGAGGCCTCAGAGGAAGCTGAACCTGGCAACACCCTGCCTCCAGAACAGTGAGAAAGCAAGTTTCTGTTTTTCAGGCACCCAGTCTCTGGCATTTTGTTACAGCAGCCTAATAACAAAACTAATAAACTCACGGAGCAAGAAGTCAATGGGTGACAGCTGTGGGGGCTGGCCCAGTGGTTCAGCAGTGCTTGGGCACATGTCTTTGGGATCCTTTTGGCCTCCTCGTGTGCACTGGCCCCTTGGTCACATGATGGCTACTGCATTCCATCAACGAGGGTTAGGAGATGGGGGTGTCTTTTCACAAGGCTTCTGGAAGAAAAGACCATTCCGATGCCCAACTGCCTGATTTTACTGGCTAAAACTGTGTCCCATGCCTGCTCTGCCTTGTAAGGGAAGCTAAAAAACAAAGTACACACCTTCCCAGACTTTAGAGTAAAAGAGGGAAGAGGGAAGAGAGGTGGGATTGTGTGTGAATGTGCCATCCTGCGATACGTTCTCTGCCCTCCTCCATCATTCCCTGGACCCTCAGTCACTTGCTCCATCTCACACTACAGACATCCAGCAACTCCACTTGGGCCTGAGCAGCTTCAGCACTTGCAGCTGACCAGTTGCTGCAAGGTCAGACCCTCCGTGTGGGGACGGATGGGTCCTCAGGCTGATTAGCCACATGGCTTCCTTCCGTTTGTAGGTTCTTTTGCCTTCTCTGGTTTTGAACAAAATGCTTTACCTTAGGATGTAGCTTCTTGCTTCCCAAGCAGCTTTCAGCAGCTTCAGGTAATGCCACCAAAAAATGAGAAGAATTCATTTCCCCGTGAAGCAAAATTTGACCAAAGGCAAACAGGAGATGCCAGAGAGCTGAGTGAAACCTCTCTTTCTCTCCTCCATGAACAGGAGATGGTTTCTCCGTGGAAACTGGTTGGGTTCATCCACATGACTGAGCAAACACTGTTACTTCCCTGTGGCTGTGGTAACAAACTGGAGGACTTTAAACAGATATTTGTTCTCTCACAGTTCTGGAGGCCAAATATCCAAAATCATGGGGTCGACAGGGTCTCACTTGCTCCAATGGCTACAGGGCAGATTGACTCAGTTTCTTGCCTCTTCTGGCTTCTGGTGGCTCCAGGCAACCCTGGGCTTGTGGCTTCATCACCCTGATCTCAGGTTCCATGACCCTGCGAGTGTCTCTTCTTGTAAAGACACCTGGCACTGGGTTTAGGGCCCACCCAAATCAATAAGAATGGTCCCTTCATCTCAAGATCCTTAATTACATCTTCAAAGCCCTTTTCCCCAAATGAGATAACATTAAAAGATTCTAGGAATTAGGGCATGGAATTTCCTTTTGGGGGGACCACCATTCAGCTCATTACAGACACCCTCACTGAATAATGAGCAAGGCTGAGTCTCTTCCCCGCTCCTCGTGAATACCATGTCTGCCTTGCATTGCCCCTCTTCATTGCTTTTGTTCTCACTCTCACTGCCAAGAGAATGAACCTCCCAATGAAGCATCGGCATTCAATCCTTTCCTCAGCCTCTGTTTCCAAGCAGAAGAAGGCTACAGCAATATTAAATAATAATTTTATAGGTCATAGTTCTCTTAGTCTATTTGGTCAGCTCTAATAAAATACCATAGGCTGGATGGCTTTCATGTATAAACAACAGAATATTTTTTCTCACAATTCTGGAGGCTGGGAAGTCCAAGGTCAAGGTGCCAACAGATTTGGTGCCTGCGGAAGGCCCACTCTCTGGTTCATAAGTGGTGTCTTCTAGCTATGTTTTCATGTGATAGAAGGGGAAAGCTAGCTCTCTGGGTCTCTTTGGTGAGGGCACCAATCCAAATTTGAGGGTTCTATCCTTGTTATTGAATCACCTCCCAAAGGCCCCACCTTCTTGGGTCCCCATCACCTTGGGACTTAGAATTTCAAAATATGAATTTTGGGGAGACACAAGCATTCAGACTATAACAATAACACATACAGAACCTAAGCTTTGGCATCAGATAGACCTAAATTTAAGTCCTGGCTCTGCCAGTTACTAGCTATGTGACCTCAGGAGTCCTCCCTAAGCCTCAGATTTTTCACCCTCAAATAGGAGTAATAGTAATTCTTCTTATAGGGATGTTACAAAGGCTTAAGTGAAATTATGCATGCAAAATGCTTAGCAAAAACACTTGACATGTAACAAGATCCAAAACATGTTAACTATTATTATTATGCATATAGGCATGCCTCAGAGATATTGAGGGTTTAGTTCCAGATGACTGTAATAAAATACATATCACAATAAAGCAAACCACACATGATTTTGGTTTTCCCATACACGTTAAAGTAATGGTTGCACTGTACTACTGATTTTTTTTGTTGTTGTTGTTTGTTTTGTTTTGTTTTGTTCTTGCAAGCATGAAACAAAGTTTATTTGGAAGAGGAAGAGAAAGATAGGAGTAAGAAAGTTTAAAAAGCAAGATAGCATTTGCCATAGACAATAAATGGGCCTCCATTGCCAGGGCAAGTAGCGAAGAAGCCTATTCCAGTGTTTTTCAATCATTTTTATTTCATGGAACCCTTGAGCCTGTAGTTAAACTTCCATGTCACATGTACATTATGTTTATTAAAAAAAAAATTAAAAAAATACACTTACTGTGCTTTGCACTTCTTTCAAAAATAGTTTAATTAATGATCTTTAGAATTTGGGGAGCACACCTAGGATCCTCTCCTACACCAGTTGAAAGTCACTGCACTGTACCGTAGTCTATTAAGTGTGCAATAACATTATCCATATACCTTAACTTGGTATATAAATAATCTAAAATAATCCATATACCGTAATTTTAAAATTTGTGATTGCTGAAAAATACTAATGATCATCTGAGCCTTCATCAAACTGTAATCGTTTTTCTGGCAGAGGGTCTTGCCTTGATTTTGATGGCTGCTGACTGATCCAAGTGGTGGTTGCTGAAGACTGGGGTGGTGGTAGAAATTTCTTAAAATAAGGCAACAATGAATTTTGCCTCATGCATTGGCTCTTTATTTCACAAAATATTTCTTTGTAGCATGTGAAGCTTTTTGATTGCATTTTACTCACAGTAGAAATTCTTTTGAAATTAGAGTCAATTCTCTCAAACACTGCTTAATTAACTAAGCTTATATGACATTCTAAACGCCTGGTTGTCATTTCAGCAATGTTTGTAGCATCTTCACCAGAGTAGATTCCATCTCAAGAAGCCACTTTCTTTGCTTATCCATATGAAGCAGCACCTCAATCGTTAAAGTTTTATCATGAGATTGCAGCAATTCTGTCACATCGTCAGCCTCCACTTCTAATTCTAGTTCTCTTGCCATCTTCATCATATCTGCAGTGACATCCTCTATCAAAGTCTTGAACCTTTCAAAGTACATGAGGGTTAGAATCAACTTCTTCCAAACTCCTGTTAATATCGATATTTTGACCTCCCCCCATAAATCACGAATATTCTTAATGGCATCTAGAATGGCGAACTCCAGAAGGTTTTCAATTTACTCACCAAAATCCATCAGAGGAATCACTATCTATGGAAGCTATAGCCTTACAAAATGTATCTCTTCTGTAATAAGACTTGAAAAATCACAAGTACTCTTGATCCATGGGCTGCAGAACAGGTGTGGGGTTAGCAGGCATGAAAACAACATTCATCTTGCGTATCTCCATCAGAGCTTTTGGGTGAGCAGGTGCACTGTTAGTGAGCAGTAACATTTTGAAAGGAGTCTATCTTCCTGAGCAATAGGTCTCAATGGTGGGCGTAAAACATTCCATAGACAATTGCTCTATACAGACATGTTGCCATCCAGGCTGTATTATTCTGTTTCTAGAGCATAGGCAGAATAGATTTAGTATTATTCTTAAGGGCTCAGGATTTTCAGAATGGTCAATGAGCAGCAGCTTCAACTAAAGTCACCAGCTGCATTAGCTGCTAACAAGAAAGTCAACCTGTCCTTTGAAACTTTGAAGCCAGGCATTGATTTCTCCTCATTAGCTATAAAAGTCCTGGATGACCACTTCTTCCGATAGAAGACTGTTGTATCTATGGAGAAGGTCTATTGTTTGGCATGGCTGCCTTTATCAATTACCTCAGCTAGATCTTTGGAATAACCGTCTGCGGCTCCTCCATCAGTGTCTGCTTCTCTTTGCACTTTTGTGTCATGGAGACGGCTTCTTTCTAAACTTCATGACCAACTTCTGTAGTTTCCAGCTTTGCTTCTGCAGCTCCCCACCTCTCTCAGCCTTCATATAATTGAAAAGAGTTGGGGCCTTACTCTGGAATAGGCTGCAGCTTAAGGGAATGTTGTGGCTGGTTTGATATTCTATTCAGACCACCCAAACTTTCTCTACATCAGCAGTAATGTTGTTTCACTTTCTTATCATCATGTGTTCACTGGAGTTGCACAAATCTTCTTCATGAACTCTTCCTTTGCATTCATAATTTGGCTAACTGGTATAAGATCTATCTCATGCCTTCTTCACTAAGCTTAATCATTTCTAGCTTTTCATTTAAGACACTGCTGGATGTGGTGGCTCACGCCTGTAATCCTAACACTCTGGGAGGCCGAGGTGGGCAGATTGCTTGAACTGAGGAATTTGAGACCAACCTGAGCAAGAGCTATAAACATTGTCCCTACTAAAAAATAGAAGAACTGAGGCAAGAAGATCTCTGGAGCCCAAGAGTTTGAGGTTGCTGTGAGCTACAATGATGCTATGGCACTCTACCCAGAGCAATAGAATGAGACTCTGATGCAAAAATAAAATAAAATAAAATGAGAGACATGGGATTCTTCTTTTTTCTTCACACTTAGAGACCATTGTAGGGTTATTAATGATCTTAATTTCAATATTGTTGTGTCTCCAAGAATAGGGAGGACTGATGAGAAGGAAAGAGATGGGTGAAAAGCCAGTCAGTGAAACAGTTGAAACGGTCAGAACATACACAGCATTTACTTACTAAGCTCACTGTCCTTTCTGGCATGGCTCATGGTGCCCCTAAACAGTTACAATAGCAGCATCAAAGATCACTCATCACAGACCACTGTAACAGATATAATAATAATGAAATATTTCAAAAATTACCAAAATGTGACAGACACAAAGACACTAAGTAAGCCCCTGTTGTTGGCAAAATGGCACTGATAGATTTGCTTGACTCAGGGTTGCTACAAACCTCCAGTTTGTAAGACACAATATCCGTAAAGCATGATAAAATGAGGTATGCTTGTACACAAACAAATACTAGCAAAACATTCCCTATGAGTCTTCTCTCTACCTGTATACAGTAAACTCACTCTGCGAGGGCTCTGGGGCAGTAGATAATGTCCTTAGGACAAGCTGGGCTCATACCCACCGTGTAGATGGGGGTCATTGTTTCCTTGCAGCTACCGCCCCAAGCATTTGAAGAAGAGCTTAGGTGATCCTCCCCTAAAACATTCTGTTAGTGTTCACTGAGACAGTCAAGTTTTCATGAACTTTTACGGCCTGGCTCTAACTAACTAGTCCATTTTACTTCCTACACTTCTCTCCATGGGTTCTAGGTTTGTACTTTGCCATCCATCACCAGTTTCCAAACAGTCACAACTTCATTCCTCACTTACTACCCCGAATGCCTTCCCACCATTCATTCATTCATCCATGTGTGCATATCTAACAATGCTTTGCTGTATTATCTCATTTAAGCACTGGACCAGAATAGTGAAAAAAAACAGGGAGTCTCTGCTTTTGTATAATTAACAGATTAGAGAAGAGAAAAATATTTATATTATTCTAATGAAGTATGGCCGGGTTTCTGAAATGGAGAATTCTGAGAGATATAGGAGCCAACAGCACAGAAACCAAACTTATTATCTGCTTAGCAAAATGTTCCCATTCTGCAAGGCCCGAGTCGCATGCCAGCCCTTCACCATTCAGCACTTCTCCACACCCATGAGAATGAACTGCTCCTCTGTGTTTGATGTATTTTTCTTCATGATATTAAAGGACACTTACCTTGCACTAGGCTTTGAGCAGAGAATTCCTTTCCCTGAGACTGTTGCTTGTCTGCGTCCTTCCTGAGATCTCAGCTCCAATGTTCCTTCTTCCAGGAAGCCTTCCTTGACTACTCTTTTTTTTTTTTTTTCTAAATTGAAACAGAGTCTTGCTCTGCACACAACAGAGTATTGTGTCATCATCGTAGCTCACAGAAACTTCAAACTTCTGGGCTCAAGCGATCGTCTTGCCTCATCCTCCTGGGTAGTTGGGACTATAGGCAATCACCATGATGCCCTGAAAATTTTTTTATTTTCAGCAGAGACAAGGTCTTGCCCTTGTTCAAGCTGTTTTCAAACTCCTGAGCTCAAGCGATCCTCCCACCTCAGTCTTCCAGAGTACTAAGATAACAGGTGTGAGTTACCACATCTAGCCAGACCACTTATTCTTAAAGTCAGAGTCATTCTTGCCAGTTATTCTATTTTATTCAGAGCCCCTACCACTTTCTGAAATTGTATATTTTCTTTATTTATATAGGAATTATTGTCTGTCATCCCCCATTAGAATATGTAAGTTCTAGGAGGACAAGAAAGATCTCCTCCGCTAAGTTAGTACACTGTGTACCCCTGGTTTTAAGAGAGATACCTGATAAATACTAGGCTTTCAAATATATTTTCTTGGATAAATTAATGTACATAACCGAAGTTATATCACTAGTAAATTGCAGAGTTGAGATTTAAACTTCCATATGTCTCTCCATGAAGTCTGGGATTTAATTCCTTTTATAGAAATACTCTACACTGGATATTTCACTTCAGAATTGGTCTTTCTCTCTGCTCAATGGTTCTGAGAGCAATGGCAGCCACACCAGACACATTTTCGCATCTCTCACAGGTCCCGTCAGGATGCTGCCTCAATCCCCAGACTCTCCAACCATGTTTGCTGAGACGAATTGAATATGTTTCCATGACAACGCCAGAGGAGAAAGGTGCTCCGAGACCCTGGATGATTTTTCTCTCCTCTCTATCGAGGTTAATATCACAGACAGTGGAAGCTTCCTCCTCAGAGCTCCTAACAGACAGCTGGACAGCCCACCACAAGCCTGAGGTGTCATTTCTAAGAGGAGGTACCACCTGGATTCTGGGTTGGCTGGCGTTCCCTGAGAGGTGGCCAGAGTGATGCGCATTCCATCTCAGCCTCCACCTGAGGATTAAGGACCAAGTCCTGGAGTTCATTAGGAGATGATCATAGTTGTTATGCAAAAAACTTTCTCTGCCCCATTACTGCGGGAAGGATTCTCCCCCACTAATGAGGATGACTAGGCGTTTCCATGGGAGGACAGGCATCTTTTCACACAGAGAATGGACATAGCTCAGCAAAAAAACTGCTTCCTGACAGATGGTAGCTTTCTGCCCTGTCTCTGACCCTTGACTTTTCACATTTTTTCCTTAACTTAAAAAAAAAAAAACTCATTGGAAACTTACAAAGTCAGTCCTATCTGTTCCTATGGTAAGAGAGAGCAATGAAGTGTTTCTCTGGGGCTCACAAAAAATTTACTCTGGGGTGGCGCCTATGGCCTAATGAGTAGGGTGCCGGCCCCATATACCGAGGGTGGCAGATTCCAACCCAGCCTCGGCTGAACTGCAGCAAAAAAATAGCCGGGCATTGTGGCAGGTGCCTGTAGTCCCAGCTACTTGGGAGACTCAGGCAAGAGACTTGCTTCAGCCCAAGTTTTTGAGGTTGCTGTGAGCTGTGACACCGCAGCACTCTACCAAGGGTG
>CAUYRH010082597.1:0-13783 GCA_963574655.1 Perodicticus potto | reverse complement strand
TGGAGAACTCTCAAAGAACTCAAGCTAGACCTCACATTTGATCCTGCAATCCCACTACTGGGCATCTACCCAGAAGGAAAAAAATCCTTTTATCATAAGGACACTTGCACTAGACTGTTTATTGCAGCTCAATTTACAATCACCAAAATGTGGAAAAAGCCTAAACGCCCACCAACCCAGGAATGGATTAACAAGCTGTGGTATATGTACACTATGGAATAGTATTCAGCCATTAGAAAAGATGGAGACTTTACAGCCTTTGTATTAACCTGGATGGAAATGGAACACATTATTCTTAGTAAAGCATCACAAGAATGGAGAAGCATGAATCCCATGTACTCAGTTTTGATATGAGGACAATTAATGACAATTAATAACAAGGTGGAGGTGGGGGAAGGAGAGAGCAGAGACAGAAAGAAGGAAGGAGGAGTGGGGAAAGGAAGAGCAGAGAGAGGGAAGGAGAGGGGGTGGGGTCTTGGTGTGTTCCATGTCCTTTGGTAGCAAAACACAATTGTAAGAGGGACTTTACCTAATAAGTGCAATCAGTGTAACATGGTTTCTTGTACCCTCAGTGAATCCCCTACGAAAAAAAAAATGCCAATCACTCTTTCACCTGCAAAGATTTGTTTGGCTGTCATGTTCCTACTCAAGCCCTTAAAAAAAAAAATTTTTTTTTGTTGAAAGTTTTGATCAAAATTTCCAGCAGAGTTTGAACAAAATGCACCCAAATTTAGAGGTCTCACCAGGAAAAGGTTCCAAATCACTTTGGGATACTTGAATTGCTTTCCAAGGTAGTTTCTTAAAGGTTTAGACAGGTGAGAAGCATAAAGAATGCATAGTGCCATGCTAAAGTAGTAACTTTGGTTTAATTTGTTCTCCATTGCTGTCTAACGAAAATCTGTATTTGCATTAAAATCACAGAACCAGTAATGTCCTTATTAAACTTTTAGAGTATTATTTACGGTATCAGATGTTCAACCTACTGAGGCAGGATTCAGCAAAACTTCTATAGGCCAGATATTAAGTATTTTATGCTTTGTAGGGTAGATGTATCTGTTGTAATTCAGTTTTGCCATTGTTGTCTGAAATTAGGTATAGATAATATGTAAATGAATGAGCATGACTGTGTACCAGTCAAACTTTATTTATGGGCATAAAAATGGGACTTTTATATAATTTTCATGTATCACAAATTATTATTCCTCTTTTCATCTTTTTCTAATCACTGAAAGCTATAAAAAACCACTCTTAACTTGCAGGCCATGCCAAAACAGGTGGCAAGGTGTATTTAGCTTACAGATCAGGAATTGGATGAAAACAATGGAATCAGTAAAGGAATTGATTTTCCGTTTGAAAACTGGCACCATCTAAGTCCCTGTAAAGTCCTTCCACAGCTTAAAAGGCAGTATTTAATGGCTGTTTTATATGTGCAGGACAATACATAGGCGAAAATTGGGCTTAATTAATTAGAACAGTCATTTGATTTAAATAGGAAATATTCTTTAGAAAGAAATGTAAATGATGAAATTGTGTAAATGTAGATTCTGTGGCTGATTTTGATAACTACGTAGCTGTCTTTGGCCACTATCTTCTTTTAGAAAAAATAAAACTTTTAAAGTGGATATTGGTATTCGTTCAGATGTCTTCTAGTTTTCATAGGTCCACTGATAGGGGCCTGCCCCTCACCCCCATGGTGCATGGCAAATGTGGGCTTAATGTTCACATTACACATTCATCATTGACTTTCTTGACAACTGGAAATTTAATGCTTATTAAATCTGCATTTTAATTTTTTAGTTCATTGCTACTAAAATGGCTTATTGCAAAATAAAACAATAAAATAATTGTGGGCTTATACCGTAAATGACTATCAGACTGTGTAATTGTTTTCTATATATTTCATGACAAAAGTCAAACAAATTTTAGCATACTTTGTTTCAGTGAATACCCTGTGTGCTTGAGAGGAAGCTGTTAGTTACCTTGGACCTGGAAGGGGTCCAGAAAATAAGCAGTTTATTGCTGGTTGACCTTCAGATTTAATGACATGGTAAAGTGGAAACTCTGTTCACTGCACATGTATCTTGCATATTACTAATGAGGTTGTGACAGAAGCAAGATGTACAAAATAGAGGTGTATCCCAAACTGACTGACTTTCATGTGATGATAAAAAATGTTTGTATAATACTTAGTGAAAAATGAACAAATAAAAACAAAACCAGATTGGACACTAGTCAGCAGGTGTAAGCCAAGACAATCTTGGCAGACTGGGACGTGTGATTATCCTATTTAAATCCATAAAATTAAGCTTTCTTGTAATTTGAGCAGTTCTTTTCTTTCCCAATTTGATCAGCAAAGTAGCCTCTTACTAGGTTTCTGCAGCAGTCTCAGATCCACTTAATCTCTCCATTCCACCATGCTACATTGGCACAACCTTGCTATGTGAGCTAATAAGGCCCAGTTCATCTTACAATTAAGTTTGTCTCCTGCTTAAGACCCAGGATGGACTATCAAGAATGCTTCTGATGGCCCTTCATCTGTCGTGTGCACCTGAGTCATCTGTGTGTAAGGGTGAGTTGGAACAGCACCAGCACATGGGAAGTTACAGCCCTATCTCCTTTACTTCACCACCTACCATTTCCCCTCCACGCTCATAGGCCCCTGGTGCCCTATAAAGTGGACTTGGTCTTTTCCACACGTTTTTCCATCAGCTAAGAGGGCTGTTATCCTATATCTTTTGGTGGAATTTACAGTTATTGCTCTTTGATTCTGCTTCTATCTAGACTGAGCATCTTATGATAGCAGAGTCTAGGTTTCAGATAATTTCTATATTCTTAATCTGCCAACCGTAACTCAGGGTGACTTGCAGATTGTTTGAATTTTATAAAATTTAGGGTTAACAGTCTAATCCATTGTGTCTCCTGTCATGAACTGGAAGTTCAGGGAGTTAAAGGTGGTTTTGTGTAGTCACTTCACTTTAGCTCATTGTATGTATCGAGCTCTACCTTTGAAACTTCATTTTTCTCCAGGATCAGTGTGGTAATTTTAAATTTCAAGCTTTAAAAACTGTTTTAGTACAATCAGAAAACACCCTCTGAACATCAACAGCTTTTGTATTTTGAATTAAAATAGAACTTATCTCTCTACACCGAGGATAGAGGCTCAACAACTGAAGATGGTGGATGCTGGGAGCCTCCCGATGTCGGGGAACATGGAATTAGAAACTGTTGGTAGGAGGAGTTCTCTTGTTGAATCTACCTGTCAGGACCATTGTAAGATTGGTTAGAAAAAAAGATCTGTTTTCCTGAGAGTTATTGCTCTCACCTTTAATATGTCCCACATTTGAAATTAAGAACTGGTTAATTTCTGGACGTCTGGTTAATAACCAGTGTTGAAACTGGGAAAATTTGTTACTTATTCTTTTGCTTATAGACATTGATGCTTAATAAAATGTAACCATAGTTACCTACAATTCTATGAAATTAGGTTGACTTTCTCCAGAAAAATGTGAGCTATGTAAGGCAGGGGTTATTTTGGGGGGTGGAGACTTGACTATAGACGAGCTCTAGACCAGTGTCTGATAAATAGTAGTGTCTCACAGTATTTGTTGAATGAACGAAGGAGTGAATTTACTGTAAAAGTCCTTTGGTGCTTTAAAGTTTTTTCTTACGGCAAACTTTTATGGAAATTGGAGAGTTCTGTCAGGATTTTTTAAAAGTAGTCAGAATTACCTATGATATCCTTTTCTAAACAATTGATTTGGAAACAATTGCTGGTAGCGAAACTTCCTATTACAGTGTTGAAAATGTTCTCTTTTTGACAGATGCATAAATGAGCAGGTGTGTTAGAATAGCACAGTTTCTTGTTTAGAATGACAACAATGAAAATCTTCCAGACAGGAAAGAATCTGTGTTGCCTCACCGCGGACCTGACAGTTCAATTCAGAGAAAAGGCAAATATTCTGATCAGGAGAGGAAATCTTCCTAGAGAGTATTAGCACAGTATATTTTTAGTTGTGTGGCTGCTTGTAGCTGCCTGATGGCTTGTGTTCTTAGTATTTTTTTGGCATTTAGAATGTGCTAAGCATTGAGGGTCTTTGACCTCAAGGACACAGAGCTCCTGTTGTTTGCCCAGAGGACTTTCTGTGAAGCCTGGTGGGACACCTGCTGGCCAGTTTAGCCACTTTCCTTTGTGAAAATGGTAGAGGTCATTGTATGTACAGGATTTCTGAAGCTTATCTTGTTTACTTTGTTTATAATACTTGAGAAATCTTCTTAAACATTCCTGTTTGTATAACAAAGATTAATAAGGTAGTACTTGAACATATTAGGCCCTACTTGTCTACCTGTTCTGTAGAGCTGATAATTTTTTATTGAGCAGATTTTAACTATGTTTAGCTTACTCTCTCTTACTTAAGAGAAATCTGATTATTGAGGGACATGTAGATGCAACTCATTTGGTCTTAGTCTATTCTCTCACCTTTAAATATCCAAAGGCAGGAATTAGTGTTTCTTAAAATCAACACATGTAAAGCACCATTTTAGGAAAAGTGAGATAAGGAATAAACATCTTGAAAGGGGGCTTCCTAATGATATTGAAGCCTCTTAAAAATGTGGTGTGAAAAGCCAATTATGACAACAGATAGTACTGACATGGGCAAAATGTGTCTTTACCTGTAAGTCCTTTTTGAGGTTAACAAAATTATAAACAGAAAATGACAAACACCATTTTCAGTGCTGACCAGAGTAGTATCTATGTAGTATGTTCTCTTCAGAGATTCCCAACAGTCTTTTTTTTTTTTTTTTGAGACAGAACCTCAAGCTATCACCCTGGATAGAGTGCTGTGGCATCACAGCTCACAGCAACCTCCAATTCCTGGGCTCAAGCAAGTCTCCTGCCTCCACCTCCCAAGTAGCTGGGACTACAGGCGCCTGCCACAACGCCCGGCCATTTTTTGGTTGCAGCCATCATTGTTGTTTGGCGGGCCCCGGGCTGGATTCGAACCCGTCAGCTCAGGTGTATGTGGCTGGCGCCTTAGCCCGTTGAGCCGCAGGTGCCGAGCCGATTCCCAACAGTCTTACATGTTTTGCATGACATGTTATTAATTTATTTGAGGAAGTTATTTTAATAAGTGTTTTTATTTTCTGTCTTTGATGCTTTTGTGCATAAGCGTCACTGTTAAAAGAATTTTGGTGATTTGGGTTTTTTTGTATGTTTGTTTGTTTGTTTGTTTGTTTTGAGACAGAGTCTCACTGTGTCACCCTCAGTGCAGTGCTGTGGCGTCACAGCTCACAGCAACCTCAAACTCTTGGGCTTAAACAGTTCTCTTGGCTTAGCCTCCCGAGTAGCTGGGACTACAGGTATCCACCACAACGCCTGGCTATTTTTTTGTTGCAGTTGTCATGATTGTTTAGCAGCCCCAGGCTGGTTCAAACCCTCCAGCCTTAGTGTATGTGGCTGGTGCCCTAACCACTGTACTAAGACTGCTGAGCCTATTTTTTAAATTTTTAACATAAAATTTCTCCAAACTATAAAATTGATCATGCCAGGTTAAAAGGCATCCTTCCCAATTTAAATTTGTTAGATACTTCTTACTTATTTTGCACTTGTTACATGCCAGGCACTTAAAACAAGTTCAAGGGACCCAGCAGGAAACAAACCAGATGAACTCCTGCCCTCACGAAACCCACATGTAGATCACAAACAAGATACAGAGGAAAAATGGAGTGTGTTAGATAGTGAGATTGTGTGAAGTGCTCAGGAGAAAATAGGCAGGGAACAGGGCCAGGACTGGGGGTCTGGGGATAGAGGGGTAGGGTGGGTTAGCTAGGTGAATTTTGGGCAGTCATTTAACTCTGGAACCTGTTTTCTTCTGAATAAATTGGTAAAACTAATAATATGTTCAACCTACTTCATAGGAGGTTGTGTAAGAGGAATATTAGCAAAAAGTGCACGTAAGAATAACTGTTAGCCTTTAGTTATTAGCTTATCGAATCTTCACCATAATGCTCCAACCTGTACCAGTATCAATGCATTGATTCAGCAAATAGTTATTGTCTGTGTGCTAGGCATTAGGGATTTATGCCTAGGTTTTAGGCAAAAATCTCTGCCTTCATTTTAGTTGAGCTATGGTTGCAGAGATGTAGTTTTTGTACCTTTCACTATTGGCTATAGATTATATTTTAAAAGTTCAGTTTGTTAATTAACTGAAAAAGTTTTATGTTTTGGTAAAAACAAAAGTTTATATTTTAAAATATAAAATAAAAAGTTTAAACAAAAGTTTATATTTTAAACTTTCCTATCAATGTGATAGAAAAGTCAATGTGGTTTTATTTTCCCATTGTTTACTCCTGGGACCATTTCAAATAGTAATTTTATTCATTCTGTTAGTATCTTAATCTTAAAAGTATTCGTGGAGCTCCTTATAAGAATTCTGCTACATCTCTGAAATTTATAATGACACTCAGTAAGAACCCTGAGTATAATAAATTTTGTGATTATAGAGTAGATCAAGCTGTAGAAGTGAAATATGCCATGTGATAATTGAAAACATTTAGTTAGATTGTGAAAGCTATACACTAGAATGTAGCTTTGTTGATGAAATAGTGACTCATGAATGAGGTAAATCGTTCTCCATTTGGGAGAGTGGAGAGGGAGAAATCAGAATAATTTGGATACTTAAAAAGTTTTAGGTTTTAAAATATTTGAAAATTATATAATTTGTATCATTTAGCTAATACAGAGTTTTTTTTACTTGAACTAACAAGCAGAAATTGCAAGCATACTGTGTAATTTCTAAAAAACCCTTTTGATTATTAGGGGAATATAATTGGCAGCTAGTCAGTGTGTCAATTACTAGTTAAAACTAACTAGGATTTTTGGTTTTAATCTCAAGACTCTAAAGATTGGAGCGACCAGCACTTTCCCCTGATTGACTCAAAATCCTAACATTTGGTTTTGTGGTGATAACTTGGTGGGTTATAATGACAGCAATTAGATGAGTGGACATAGTTCTTACAGATTAACCTTATTGTTCCCTTTCAAAGCCAGGGGACTTCTTATTCATTAGGAAGTAGTAATCTATGCCCACTGCTCTCAAGCTCTGCTGCTAGTTCTGTAACCTTAGCCAAAGTTACCTTTAGTTTTCTCATCTATAAAATGGATATAACAGAGTGGTGAGAATTAAATGAGTTGCTCTATGTTAAAAACTTAACCCAGTGCCTGGCACACAAACATATTAGGTGTTCAGTTATTGTTACCTGTCATTATTGATTAAGCTGAAGGATCTTCATAGATGCATGAACACTTAACTATATTGGAGAGTCTCTGCTTGAAGATGTTTAACTCTGCCTATAGGTTAGGAGTGAGCTTTTGATGTCCTCACTGTGGTAGGCAACATCTGTGACAGCTGCTCTCTTGTGTGTATAGGAAGCTGGGGTCTGGGGTGGTCTCTTGATTAAAGAGTCTTTCAGAAGGTAAGAACAAAGAGGGAATTTGCCTGCTCCTTCCTCCTTTTGAGAGGGAATTTTCAAGTGGGCAGGATGGAGCTGGGAAGAAATCCCTGTTTAACTCTCTATGTTTGCAGATAATGCATTGCATCCACTTACCCCAGGATAAAAATTCTTATATCAAGAATCACTGATAGTGGCTATGTGCAGATTCAGGTTTTTCTCATCCTTATGTCAGTAGTTGCATGTGGTGGTCATTCCTCAAATTTAAACATGAGAGAGTAACAAACAAATTTGCGGAATGAACTGGGGCAAGGAGTGCCAAACCGTCCAGCCTGAAGTTGAAGTGAGATGAGGTTCAAATGGCACTAATTGAAAGCAGTGTGGCCTATGTCAGTCCCCTACTTGGATTTATTTATTTTTACATTGACTTTTCAAAGCAACAAGGCCGGTTTCTTGTTGAGCTTCTCACGTTCTGGTTCCATCTGATTGTTTCCTGATAGTGTGTGTAATTTATTTCCCTGTCGCTTGCACTTCTTGTAGGGTGATGCCTTTCCCTTTACTCTTAGCAGGCAGAAGTTCCTTCCCCATTAATGTTTCAGCTTATGGATTTAGGATCCACCGATCGATCTTGCTAAATCTTCAGTGAGTGTTATGATCTGATGATTTTCTAGTTCTGTCATTCCTTCTATATTTAGTAAATAGAATTATTTTGTAAATAAGAGCTTTTTCTCACCAACTGAGGCAAATTACAGTTTGTCCTAAAAACTAGGTTAATTTTTTTTAACTAATTTTCAAAGTTTAGATTTGGTATAAAAATTGCCTTCATTGATGATAAGTAAAGATTTAAGAAAAAAATGTAACATACATATACATATATTTTGAGACAAGAGTCTCACTCTGTTGCACAGGCTAGAGTGCTATGGCGTCAGCCTAGCTCATAGCAACCTTAAACTCCAGGGCTCAAGGAATCCTCCTGTCTCAGCCTCTTAAGTAGCAGGTACTACAGGCAACTGACACGACATTCAGCTCATTTGTCTGTTTTTAGGAGAGTCAGGGCCTCCCTCTTGCTCAGGCTGGTCTTGAACTCCTTAGCCCTCCTGGTGTGGTCCCCCAGAGTACGATTATAGGTGCAAGCCACTGTGCCTGGTCTTAAAAATTTTTTTGTGTATATATATCATTGTGGGTTTATAATTTTCATTCACTATGTTCATTTTATTGAGTTGTTGGGACCTATTTTCGTGGGTTTCTTTGTTCTGTTGTTATCTGACCGGACTTCCTTGCTAGTCTTTGAGGTCTTTGCTTTTTAACACAGTAAGATGGCCCAGGTTCACCTTGTCCTTCCCCATGTAGTTGTTGGTGATTCTTACGGATAACTTTCTAAACACGTATATGTATGTCAGCTACTAGTTTGTATTTTAAAGAATTAACCAAGTTCTGCCCTCTTAACAGTCCTGAGGAGGGGAGCTTGATTTTCCCCTTTGAGGACACCAGAGTTCAGAGAGGTTGACCAAGGGTAACAGAGCTTCTCCAATGTTGAATGGCAGAGCCTGACTACATCAGAATCTAAGCCTCCCATTCCAGGACCTCCACTGCTAATCACAGTCAGTCTTACAGACTTCTTCCTATCTTCCTCCTTCCCCTTCTCCATTCCCCTCCTTTTTTTAGTACCAAGGATAGCTCTTAAAGTGTCTCTTGAATCTGTTCTCTTAGCTTCATTGCCTTCTCGCTTCAGGTGCCGATTCTTCTTCTACGTTATCACGTTGGTCTTTGACTCCTGCCTCTCTCCTTCTAGTGTCTACATCCCTGCCAGGGAACTCTTTTCTTTTTTAAAAGAAAGGCAGGTTGGGCACGGTGGCTTATACCTATAATCCTAACACTCTGGGAGGCCGAAGTGGATGGATTGCCTGAGCTCAGAAGTTCAAGACCAACCTGAGACAGATTGAGACCTCATCTCTAGAAATAGCTGGACATCATGGCAGGCACCTATAGTCCCAGCTACTTGGGAGGCTGAGGCAAGAGAATCACTTGAGCCCAAGGTTGCTGTGAGCTATGACACCATGGCACTCTACCAAGGATGACAGAGTGAGACTCTGTCCCTCCTGCCCCCCCCAAAAAAACTGACAGCTGACCCCTTTGTGTACAGGACATTTTCAGGTTCTAGACGCCTATGTGACTCACTGGCTCTGCACACTTGTCCAGAGTTCACCCCTGCATCACCCCGCCTTGCATGCCATCACCTGCATGTGCAGAATGGTACAGGGTGTGCTCCGACCCACTTCATGCTTGCTCTTGGGCCTTTGCAACCCCCATTTCTTCTTCCTGGAATCTTCTTCCCACTTTTAAAAATATTATTTTTGCAAAACTCAGCATAGATGGGCTTCTTCTAGGGACATGTCTTGATTTTCTTGGCAGAGGTGAGCCCCCACTCCCAGAGTGAACCCTCAAAATGTGCATATTCTGTGCATGTGTTCCTGAGGGTCAGTCCATCAGGCATCCAGTCTCCTCCAGCAGAAGGCAAATCTCTCTCACCCATCTATGTAGCCAATTTCTTCCAGTCAGAAGATAAGGTTTTATTGTTAGCCCTTGAGATGTATTTGAGCAGCCCTTTGTCTGGCTATCCCCAATGGAATTATCACTTGGACTCTCATTTACTCTAAGTGATGCTGTCTTGCATTTGTGTCTCAGGTCAGCTTCAAGATTTTTTTTCTCATCCCAGTTTTCTAAAAACTCAGTATCCAGTTCCACATTCAAGTTTATACTTAGTCATGTATTTACTATACCAGGTAACAAAGTTTGAACTTAAGGGTTCTTCTCAGCACAAAGAACTGTCCAGTCACTGGGCTCCCAGTGAGCCATTTTGGTTGATGGAGTGATGCTAGCCTTCAGTCAGCCGGGAGCTCCTTGTGTAAGCCCTCCTTTTAGAAATGTTTAAAAAGAGGCCAAAGATGCCAAATCTTCTAGTTTGGTAAGTGTTTTCAAATGCAGAAATGCTAAGCCACCTAGATTAAGTGCCATGAAATGATGTGAATAGAAAAGTGGCTTTAAGACTGACAGATGAGGGCAGCGCCTGTGGCTCAGGGAGTAGGATGCTGGCCCCATATGCCGGAGGTGGCGGGTTCAAACCCAGCCCCAGCCAAAAACTGCAAAAAAAAAAAAAAAAAAAAAAAAAAGACTGGCAGATGAAAGCACATCCTGTTGAGGGTGAATTACCTAACAGGTAAGTTTAGACCTATCAGTGGCAACACAAGACAGGCTCAGTTCCAGGAGGCTATCAACCCCTTTGGGGTAGAATAATAACCAACTCCTTCCCCAAAGGTGCAGCTGGGGGTGTACCTGAAGCACTCCACACTGATTGTGGTTTGGCTGGTAGTCTTTTGGCCACTTGCCTTAAATGTGTAAAGTGTTAGCTACGGTTAATGGAAGGGATGTCTAATGAGGCCCTGATAATCGTCAGCCAAGACTCATGTTGAGAGTCATGGCTAAGGTCAAATTCTACCAAATCTGGTTACAGTTATAAAATATACGGATAGGTTGAACATGAGCTTATTTATCAAGGGCTGGAATTGTAGACATAGTCTGTACCTAGACAAGGTTGCTTTAGGATAAAATGAAGGAATATAAATATTGCATGGCTAATAAGCTTAGGACTTTAAGTTGACTACGTGACAAATTAAAATATGGTTTATATAAATTAGTAGATCTGTAATTGATTCTCAAGAGAACCAATGAAAGCCCAACATCTAACTTTTTCAACTAAAGTGAAAATTGACCCTTTTCTCTACTTATATCCTTTTATCAGTTGAACCTATTTAAGACATGGATCCTTGGTGAAATCTCCTAAACAGCCCGGGACTCTCAACCTACAAAGTTGTGCATGTGCACCCAGAATTTTTCACACATAGTTTTTTTTTTTTTTTTTTTTAATCTTTTTTCCCCTCGAGAGAAGGACCAGGGAAATTACAAACCCTTCTGAAAGTTATTTGTAGTTGCTTTATGTCAAAACGCTTTCTTGACCACAACCCACAGTAGAAAGTATATTTTATTTACATCACAACCTATACGTAAGTATCTAAACTGAAAAATTGCATAGAACACTAATATTACTATGTGCAACACACTCTCTTCTAGTTCATTTTATGAAGGGTCTTATTTAATGATTTTTTACAACACTAATGGGTTTGTACCTGCAGTTAGAAAAATGTAGCTCTCAGCGTGCACAGTGGCCAGGTGTTAGAATCCTTGCCTTGTCCTAGTCAAGGTGACTTGCAGTGTCCCATGTTGGAACATAGCAACAAATGGACAATGAGCGTAAGAGCTAAGGAGGGGTTGGGTCTAGCTAAATGCTTACTTTAAGCAGTTAGAAAAAAGAATTACAATTTAATTTCTGGCAAATTGAAAGTGTTGAGATCTGGCCCATATAGTTCATGTAGATTAAGGGATCTCACACACTCGGCACATGCACCTCCTTTGTGGTCATGGCACAGATGTAAAGAGCATCAGGGTACAGCAGGGAACAGGCCAAAAGTTCCAGCCTTCTAACAGAGAAGACAGGCAGCAAACAAGATGGTAAAATATGTAGTATGTCACATTTGATAAATGCCCAGGAGAGAAAATAAAGCCAGGGGTGGCATGAAGTGTTGGGATGAGGTTTCAGATTTTGGGTAGGATAGCTAGAGTGTTAGCCTTGCTGAGAAAGTGACCTTTGAGTAAAGGCCTGAATGAAGTGAGAAGAGTTGGCCAGAGAGGCAGTTGAGGAAAGGACATTGTGGGCACAGGCAGTAGGAGGGACAAAGGCCCTCCGGAGTTGGGAGCAAGCCCATTGGGGTATGTGTGTGGGGTGGTTTGATGGGACAGAGGGGTAGCCTGGGGCTGGCATTGCCACTAGCATGTGCACTACATGATCTGACATGTTGATTTTATATTCTGAGATATTGATGTATTTGTTTGTTTATTTATTTATTTATTTATTTATTTATTTTTTCAGGAAAGAATGCACCAAAGACATTCACATTTGTTTTTTTTTTTAAAGCAAATGACAAACACCTAGTATACCAGCTTTACTTTTTAAACCTAAGCTTAACATTACATATTTAAATTGTCAAAACTTACTAAGATGCCAGCATTTATTCACAGCTAGAAAACATCCTTAATTTATATTAATCCAGAAATGTGTTACCATTAATGTGTTATTATCTTTCACTACTAAATACTGAAAAAACTGAAATTATTTCTATAGAAGGTTTATCTTGCAGTGTTAACTTCGCAGCAGGGTGTTGCTACTTAGCTTATGTTTCAGACGCAATGGAAAAGCAGGTCTATGCTGGTGTTAGAGCACACGCTTACCGGGAGTACATTTAATAAAAAAGCAAAGTGCATACAGAGATTTACAGCAGTTTTAAAAACAAATAGTCCTATTATGTGGTCTGAACAAGAAACTCAAAAGTCTATGACAAATATGGCTCCGATGAGCGGTTTATAAATACTCAGATTAGGGACAATGATACTCAAAGTCAAGTTTGTTTGAAATTTTCAAAAAAAGTTCCTGCTAACCCTCAAATGGGGCTTGTTACATTTAACATTTCTGTTAAACGTGTGCATTCAATCACTTGTTATCCAACCTCAGCTGCTCCTTACCATTTATTGTCAGGGACTTGAGCTGGCCATCTTCCTCAACTTCTATTCTTTCTTCTTTTTTATTTTTTTCCTGTTCTTTGAATCTTTTTGTTTTGTTTTTTTTATTAAATCATAGCTGTGTACATTAATGCAATCATGGGGTACAATGTGCTAGTTTTATATACAATTTGAATTATTTTCATCAAACTGGTTAACATAGCCTTCATGGCATTTTCCTAGTTATTGTGTTAACACATTTATGTTCCACACTTAGTAAATTTCACATGTACCCTTGTAAGATGCACCGTAGGTGTGGTCCCACCGGTTACCTCCCTTCACCCATTCTCCCCCATCCCCTCCCCTTCCTCTCTCCTTTCCCCTTCGTCCTGGGCTATAATTGGGTGAAAGCTATAAATGGTTTCATAGTAGGGCTAAGTACATTGGATACTTTTTCTTCCATTCATGAACTACTTTGCTAAGAAGAATATGTTCCAGTTCCATCCATGTAAACATTAAAGAGGTAAAGTCTCCATCTTTCTTTAAGGCTGCATAATATTCCATGGTGTACATATGTCACAACTTATTAATCCATTCGTGGGTTGATGGGCACTTGGGCTTCTTCTATGACTTAGCAATTATGAATTGGGCTGCAATAAACATTCTGGTACAAATATCTTTGTTATAATGTGATTTTTGGTCTTCTGGATATATACCTAGTAGA
>CAUYRH010082596.1:0-23626 GCA_963574655.1 Perodicticus potto | reverse complement strand
TATTTATTTATTTATTTTGAGACAGAGCCTCAAGCTGTCACCCTGGATAGAGTGCCGTGGCATCACAGCTCACAGCAACCTCCAATTCCTGGGCTCAAGCGAGTCTCTTGCCTCCGCCTCCCAAGTAGCTGGGACTACAGGTGCCCGCCACAATGCCTGGCCATTTTTGGTTGCAGCCGTCGTCGTTGTTTGGCAGGTCCGGGCTGGATTCGAACCCTCCAGCTCAGGTGTACGTGGCTGGCGCCTTAGCCCGTTGACCCACAGGCGCCAAGCCACAAATCAATTTTAGAACATTTCTTTCACCCCATTAAGACCCTTCATTCCCACCCCCAACTTCAGGGACCTAGTAATCTGTTCCCTGTTTCTATAGATTTGCCTTTTCTTTCTTTCTTTCTTTCTTTTTTTATTAAATCATAATTGTGTACATTGGTGCAATCATGGGGCACAATGTGCTGACTTCATATGATTTGCCTTTTCTGAACATTTCTTTTTTTTTTTTTTTTGAGACTGAGTCTCAAACACTCAGCCTGGGTTGAGTGCCATGGCATCACGGCTCACAGCAACCTTAAACTCCTGGGCTCAAGTGATTCTCTTGCCTCAGCCTCCCGAGTAGCTGGAACTATAGGCGCCCACCACAACACCTGGCTACTTTTTGGTTGTAGCTATCGTTGTTTGGCAGGCCCAGGCTGGATTTAAACCTGCCAGCTCTGGCGTATGTGGTTGGCACCTTAGCCACTTGAGCTACAGATGCTGAGCCTCTTTCTTTCTTTTTCTTTTTTTTTTGAGACAGAGCCTCAAGCTGTCGCCCTGGGTAGAGTGCTGTGGCGTCACAGCTCACAGCAACCTCCAACTCCTGAGCTTAAGCGATTCTCTTGCCTCAGCCTCCCAAGTAGCTGAGATAGCTACAGGTGCCTGCCACAACGCCCCACTATTTTTTGGTTGTGGTTGTTATTGTTTGGCAGGCCTGGGCTGAATTCGAACCCATCAGCTCTGGTGTATGTGGCTGGCACCTTAGCCACTTAAGCTACAGGTGCCAAGCCTGTTACTTTTTTTTTTTTTTTTGAGACAGAGTCCAAAAAAAGACTCTGGAGAGACAGAATCTCTCCAGAGCTAAAGAGCCAGCCTCAGCCTACTTCACAGCAACCTCAAACTCCTGGGTTCCAGTGATCCTCCTGCCTCAGCCTCCCAAGTACCTGCCTGACACAACACTCGGCTACTTTTTCTATTTTGAGTAGAAACCGTGCCTCACTCTTGCATGGGCTGGTCTGCAACTCCTGAGCTCAAGCTATCCTCCCACCTTGGCCTCGCAGAGTGCCAGGATTACAGGCATGAGCCAGTGCTCCTGGCCAAGTATGTAATAATTCTAATTGTGCCTACACCTCCCTGGCTTTTGTGCTCTACAGTCCCAGCCCTGTCTCATCCAACCCTCGGTCCCCTTCCCAAAGTCCCCTCTCCCCAGCGCCTTCCCTGCTGCTCTTCAAGGGGAAACACAAACCACTCTTGGAAAAGGAGAGCCCATTGTGCTGAAACAATAGGACCTGCAGACTGCTTCCTACCAAGATAAAAATATTCACAGGAAAAGAGAATGGTTCCCCTGGCCGCCCCCTCCACCCCTATGCACAGTGGGCTTTGCCCAATACACAAAGCTGCCCTCAGCCATCCACATTCAGTGACCTACATTTAGACCTCCTAAACCCAACTCTCGAATCACTGTCTTTTCTAGAAAGAAAAAGCAGACAGAACCCCTACAAACCCCCACCACTGTGGCCTCTTCAGTTTGCTTCCTCTGCCCCACTTAGGAGTCCCGGAGCTGAGGGACGGACCTAGGGATGGGGGCTCAAGGAAGGGCCGGTTCTGGGAGAGGCTGTGCAGAAGCAGGCTCGAATCCCAGGCGGACTTAGCAGCCCCCCACCCACCATCATGCAATCTCCCCTGGATCCCAGGGCAGCTCACAATGGGTGGCTGACTAAGAGTTTGGGTTTTATTTTTAAGACTTTCGAATGGCAGCGTTGTGTTTCAGTTGGAAGGCCTGCAGGAAATGAAATGGAACTCAATAGCACAGGCAAAATATTTTAGACTGCAAAACTCTCCAGTGGTGCGATCGGAAAGAGCACACCTCCTGGGGTCAGATGACCAGGGCCCAGCCGTGAGCCGCCACCACCACTATGAGGAGTCTGGACAAGCACCTCCAAGCCTCTGTGGACATCATCACAGGCCCCCCTCAGAGACAGGCCTAGTGGGCACAAGGGAACCTTCTGTTTTCACTAATCGTATTATTTCTCCTTTTATTATTACTATTTTATCATCATTAGTGTTTTAATTTTATCCATTCTAATAAAAACCACTGCTGTCATGATGATGATAGTGATGAATGCTGTTATTTCTATTATGATATTATTGGCCTGACTTAGCACTGTGAAGGTCAGTTTCCTGAGTAGCACGTGAGACCAAAAATCCTGCTTTTCGGGGCTTGTGGGTTTCATTTTACTCTTCTTGCTCACATGCTACTTTCTCCTTTCCCACAATCAGTATGCACCCCCCCCCCCACTTGTGAATGTTCAAGGGGGGTCTCAGAGAAAATGCTTAGTGCCTGTTGGCAGGGCCCCACTGTCTTAGATTACTGACATTTCTTTCCAGATGGGAAGCAGTTCTGGCCCTGCCCACCTGGGCTGCGTCCCAAAGCTTCCTTTCCTTTACTACCACACAGGTGTGCAGCTGCCTGACACCCAGGCCAGGCCACATCCAGGCACTGCTGTCCCTCTGCTGTCCCAGGGTCAAGATAATGCCACAAACCAGGGGAAGAGACAGCCTTTCCTGGGTCCAAAACAAAGGGACATGTGATGCTCTGAGAGGCTACAACACACAATCCCGACCTCTCTCTACCTGGGCAGGCTGCGGGCATGGCAGGAAGGGGCCTTGGCTGGCAATCTAGAGGCTGCCTCTTGTCCTGTCTCCACCATCCTGGACAAATACTTAGAAGCTCAGCTCTGGGACTGTGTGCGTGCCATTCCCTCGGCCTGACTCTCTCCCAGCCACCTCTTCCTTAACTGTCAGGTCCTCAGCTGAGAGGGCCCTTCTTCCAGGAACCCTTCATGGACCACCCAGATGAGGCTCACAGGACTCCACTGTGTCACCTTGTCATCTCAGGCTTCCGTAGTATTATGTAAACAGCTGTTGACTGTCCATCTTCCTGAGCATCTCAGGGCCTGCCAGGGCAGGGTGGCCCCAGCACCGGGCCTGGCACGGTTAATAATCATGGCCCTCCAGGAAGTCGGCGGCCTCATCCAGCCTGTGAGCAGCTCTCCCACGGCCAGAGCTAACCCCTAGCTGAACCCCCAGCTGTTCCCCCAGCTGGGAAAACACCAAAGGGGAACAGATCCCCAATGCCCGTCAAGTGACTGCCAGCTCTGGAGAGAGCTACCCCGTTGGCCTCACGGTAACTGAGCACATTTTCAGTCATTTGTTTTGGGGGAGGGGAGTGAAACAAACCCAAACCTCCCAGTTTGGGGCACCCCTGGCTTCTCTGCTCTGGGCACCTCTCTTGGTCCCTCGGCCATGCCTCATTCTGCCCACACCTGTCCCCTTCCTGAGGGGTCTTCACAATTATATGAATCCCGTCTGGTCTTTAGAGTCCCATGAAATCCCAGCCCTCCCCTGCAAAGCTGCTCTGACATCTCTGAAAGCCTCTCTGAAGCTCAGCAAAGGGACACCACGTGTCTGAGGTTGCCCAGCAAGTCAGGATTCAAAGCCCCTTAGTAGTTCCATCTGCCCCACCTTGCCATGTGCCACGCATTCTCTCACTGAACCCTTGCCAAGGCTCTGTGGAGGTGGGTAAGGCCTCCTTACCTGATCGAGCCGGGGGGACTGTCCATTGCCCAAGCTACCAGCTAGTACGAGCATTTGAACCCAGGTCCTCTGAGTTCTGCCCAACCAGACCCCTGGGGCTCAAGAGGGCAGGCACGGCGTCTGGCTGAGCAAAGTACTTAGAGCGAGGGCTCCGTCCCTCCTCTCTGCTGCTGCCTCAGCATCCCAGAGGCTGTGCAAGGGATAACACAGGCAGCCAGAGGGACTGGGTAGGGAGGGCAACCTGGAGAGTAACTTTGCAGCCCACCAATCATAGGAATTTGGCCACTAATGACCTGGCACTGGGGTCCTGTGGTTAATTTGGCTTGCACCCCACTTCTGCGGGGATTGGCTCAGCCAGGCAGACTCCCCAGAGGGAAAGCCAGGGACGGGATGCCCTGCTTGCAGCCACTAGCAGGGCCACCACTCAGCCACAGCAGAACCAGGACACCTTCCTCATCAGCCCTCCCTTTGCCACCTGTCAGGCCATCCAGAGGGCAGAGCATGAAGTCGTGGAAAGGGAACGACCCCAGCCCTGGACCATATGGTGCCCTCCAACAGGACTTCCCTGGGCTGGCACATGGGGCCGCTGCACCATCCCCAGAGGAGCGAGACCTGGCTCTGCTGGGTATGTGCCACACCTGGGCCTCCCTCCTCTACACTGCTCCTCCCCGGTCCCATGCCAAGTCAATCACAGGGTCCCTTCCTAGAAGGCTTTGTTTGCCTCCTCTGGTCCACACTGGCCCTTGGGCTGAAGCCGGGCAGCATCCAGTCACCCTGGGACATAATCCTACCATGAACAGCAGGATTACGGCAAGGCGGGTGACAGCACCTCCCCTACTCCAGGCACTACCAGCCTATGAAGGACTTGTTCTCATCCCGTTTGGCAGATGAGTAAACTGAGACTCATTGGAGGAGCTTGCCTTGAACCCAAGGCTGTCAAGACCTCAGAGCCCCCCCCCACCCATTGTGAAAGTGTTGAGTGGAGGGGGGAACCCTCAACGAATGAAGGGGCCTTGACAATTCGACCTGGATAACCCACCATGACAGCAACGGGAAACTGAAGCCCAGAGAAGTGGAGGCATTTGCCAAGGGGTCACGCAGTGAGAGGGTGGCAGAGCCTGCCCCAACCCTCAGCACCTCTCACCTTACGCCAGAGCAGCTGGGCCTGGGGCAGCCCCGTGCCCTCGATCTCGTGGCGCATGCTGTTGAAGAGCACCACGCCATACTGGTCCTCATAGAAGCGGAGAAACTCCCTCAGGATCTTCCCGGTTCTCTCTGCAAAGGAAGGACAGCGTGAGGTCCTCGTGGGCACAATGCACAGCGGCCTCCCCAAGCAGGGCGTCGGCAAAGCCCCAAACTCCTGCACACGGAATGTCTGCGCAGGGACCTCGCTCCCAGTGCTAGAGCCTCTGGCTGGAGTCCTGCGTCCCCGCAATGATCAAGCACCGTGGCAAAGGGCGAAGGCAGTGTGGGCAGTACCTCAGACAGAGAACCAGGCAAATGCACACACAGCTGGGGCGCTGTGGGTGGGGACAGTCTTCCAGAGGGTGGCTGGGGGCTGTGAGCACAAGGTTGAGGGTGCCGCGTCCTTTGATGCCGCCTTCCCACCTCTAGGAGGCGTCGCGCACTGAGGCGGTGATGGGAGACAGCTAAGTGTGCGTCTCTGGGAAAAGGCCGGCGGTTCACTCAGGGCAGTAAGAAGGTGGATGGGATCTATCTGGGTGGGCACCAACAAGGAAGGGGCCCAGCTCTGCCAAGTAAGGAAAGCAAGTTACAGATCACCTGCTGACTATCATTAAAACAACTCTTCCCATTTGTGCTCACAGATGATTTCCGCCCAGGCACTTAGAGAAGTCTGGAAGGCAGCATGCAAGGCCAAGGGGCAGGACCTCCAGGTGTGGGGTGGGGAGCTCACAGTGACCTTTGTTTTCTGCTCTATTCCCTTTTACAGCTTTGAATTATTTTACAATCATGATTCATTTCATAATAAAAAATAAACATCTAAAATTAATTCATCTACCGAGTGAACCTTTTTGTCTTCACTGGCCATGTGCTTCTCTCTGCTGCTGAGTGGTTTCTGAATAGGGAATGTGAGTCCTGGGGCCTCAAGACGAGCCCAGCACCATCAGGCTCCCTGGGTGCTGCCCGGGCCTCCCTATGCACAGATAAAGAAACTGCGGCCCAGAGAGGGGTGTGACCCAGGACGAGGGGAGAGTCTTCCTGGACTCAAGAAGCTGTAGCTCAGGCCCAGACCTGAGGTTTGTGCACCGTACAGCTCCCCTCTTTGGGCCTCAGTTTCCCCTAGCACACCAAGAGGGCTAGACTCAATGATGAACAGACCCTGTCACCTGTCCATCTGGATTGCTGATCTTTCTCAAAGGACAAGGGGCTGACAGGACCCTACCCCTCCTGCAGCCAGTCTTCAGGGACTGGGGGTGCCTGGCTGAGATGGAATTCCATTTCCTCCTCTCAGTAGCTCTGTGAGGTAGAACCCGTGTCATCCCCACTTTACAGGGGAGGCCTAGAGAGATTAAGTCACTAGCACACAGTCACACGGCTAGTGGGTGACGCAGCTGAGCTGCAGGCCTGGAGCCCAATTACAGTGGTGGCCAGGGTGGAGGACTGAGAGCACATGCCACCTCCCACGTCCCACAGCTCCAGGCCAAGGTCTGCCCACACCCCAACCCCACCTCAGTGATGGTGGCAGGGGCACAGCTCCAGAGGCAGCACAGCCCACCAACCCCACTCCACAGACCCTGTCCTGCTTGGGTGCCCCTTTCCTGGAATGAGGTCATGTCTGTCCAGATTCCAATTTGGGGGAGGAAGGGGAGAACAAATGAGGAATTTGCTTTGAATGCCTATTTTTTAAAAACCATAAACAACCAGAACCTCTCACAGACCGTGGGAATCATTTTGAGAAATGATGAAACAGAGGAGGGAAGTGGGGAAGATGGGCGCACGACGTGGGGTACAGAGAAGAGGATGGACGCTGGCAGTGGTACCTGCTGACAATCAGCTGTCACCACCGTCACCCCAACCCCAGGGTCACTCAAGTTTTACGCGCACGATCCCAAACAATCTTCATGAAAACCCACAGGAACTGGTACTCCTGTTGAATCTTAGAGATGAGAAGACTTGCGGACCCAGGGTTCTGTCGGGTTTTGTTCCAATCCCAGGCTACTGAGTACACGATGGACCACAACTGAGGGGGCCCTGACTGGCCCTGGTATGTCCATGGCAGCATTGCCCAAATGGCTGGAATCTGCCACCCTGACCCTCAGGGAGCCATGCCCAGGAGGGAACTGCCCAGGTCTGCCTTGCCCACAGCCACTCGCTCTCAGCTGGGCTCGGAAGGACCCCTAGGCTGGGCTGGAGAGGAGACAGGAGGGGCAAAGCCAAGCCCGGAGCAGGCCCGGGCAGGCTCCACCGAGGCAACCAGGCCTGTGGGCTAGAGGTGAAGCCTCAGGAAGCCCCGAGGAGGTAAGAAGCAGGCGAGCATGGGGTCCTGAACACAGGAGCCACGCGGGTTGGCAGGGAGGACGCTGGCACTTGTCAGAGGGTGGCAAACAGAGAGGGGACCTCTTTTGCTCGCCACTGGGTCCCCAGCGTCAGGCCCCGCTCAAGCAGGTGCTGAGCAAGGGGAGAGAGAGTCACCAGGTAGTCACTGAGCCAGAACAAGGACAGCCATAGGATGGCATCAGGATACTACGGGAGCAGGCAAGAGGCGGACAGGGGGCAACAGCACTCTGAAAGGGGTTAAGGACTGAAAGGACAGCGCTCAGGCAGCACCGGGGAGCAGCTCTGCTTAGCGTTAGTGCTACAGCCAGCCTAGGAGGGAGGCAGGCAAGGAAAGCTGATGGCTTCTTGGCAGAGGTAGCCCCAAGCACATTCTTGAAAGATGTCCTAAATCAGCTTGAGAGGAAGCACCATGTGCTTGGTACAAAGGAAGTTTCCAGAAACACAGGGAGCATTTGGGGACCAAGGTGTGGGGGCCAGAGGGACCCAAAATGCCAGCAGCACTTGGGGGGTGTCAGGCTGGAGAAAGGGCCTGCAGGGGAGAATCTGAGAATAGGATCGCAGGGAGCCTCTGGCCAGACCCGGCTGGACGAGGATCTGGGTGGACACTGCCACCCTGGGGAAAGCCTCAACTGGAAGGCCGGGCCTGGTGGTGCCCCTGCCTGCTGAGCCCTGGGACCACAACCCAGGGCAGCCCCCACCCTGCAAACACGGCTCAGCACCTCAAGGTTCCCCTGCTACTCCCCTGTAGCAGCCTCTCCCTGGAGTTTTCAGCAGGATTCCCACAGTGGCACCCCTGCCTAGGTGTCTGTGGGTGGTCCTGGGCCCGAAGGCACCCCTCTCTCCTCTGTACCTGTTCACACCAGCTCTTCCTGTTTTCTCCCACAGCATCTGGAGACACCGCATGCCATGAATTTGGGGCAGATGTCAGGCAGGGCCTGTAAAACCAAGGCCCACCACCCTGTAGAGGAATCTGGGCCAGAGAGGGAGGGTGAGGGGCTCCCCTGGGCTCACATAGCTCGACTGAGGCAATCAGGGTTCCGAGCTCAACCAACTGTGCACAGGGCTCCACAGAGCATCCCTCCCCCTCCAAGGACAGAGAGCAACAGGCCACGGGCCCATCAGCAGGGACAGGGCTGCCTCGGGGCTCTTGGCACCCTGAGGCCCTGCAAGGCATAGCAATCATCCCATGGCTGGGAGCTACATGGATGCTGGGCCGGGGCTACATGGATGCTGGGCTGGGGCTCTGCGGGTCTGCCCACTGCCTCCACATTCTCTCATCCTCCTCCCTCCCCACACAGACTCAGCCCAGGTGCTACTGGATGAGAAGGTGGGGGCTGGGCAGGGGGGTGGGGGTGACAGAGCTGCCTCCAGCTCCTGGTGAGGAGCCCAGGGCCAGCTGGAGTCCCAGCTCTGCCAGACACCCAGCCCCACAAGCTGCCCGGTTCTCTCAGCACCTCAGTCCTCATCTGTGAAATGGGTCTAACAGAACTCAGCACCACACTCTGCAGGATGTGGAGAGCTCAGCGCAGGGCCTCCATAAACATCACTATTAATCATAATAATGCTCTGCTTATAAGAGCAGCAAGAGACTGTTTGAAATTTTTATTAGCAGGTATAACTTTTATAGTTCAAAAAAATGCAATAAAGATTTTTTCTAAACAGCCAGGATAAGAATCACAAAGTAATGAGGAGGTCTTTAGCAGACAAAGATCAGACAAACGGAGCGTCCACTGGAGGAGGAAATGGCACAGGCTGCAGAGTGGGTGGGCGGGCAGGGCTGTGCGCGGGTGTGTGTGCACCTGAGTCGGTGCTCAGAACACCCAGGAACCCAGGCTCCCACCTGACCTTGGCTGGGCTCCCCAGCATAACTCTCAGCCTCTGCTGGCACCCACAGCCATCTGTGGCCTCCCTTTGTGTCCCTCTGCCAGCAACATCCCCCAGGTGAGGAGGTAACTCACCACCATCAGATGCAGGGCCCACACTCTCAGATTCTTCAAACGGCCCCAGAAATGACTACAGGCAAATAAAAATCCCCCCACTTTACAGACACAAAAACTGAGGCTCAGGACAATTAAATAGCTCATGAAAGGTCATTTCACTGTCAGGCAACAAACACACAGTGAGCCCCTAAGCTCCTATAGAGTCCCAACTCTCTTATTCCCAAGAGGGCAGCTGGGACTTCTGGGAGCAGAGCTGAGTGTCCTAATCTGTGCCCAGCCACCACCAAGCTGTGCCACCTCAGGGTTTCTGTCCTCATACCACATCTCAATGTGGCTCTAAAGAGGCCACTTCCTGGGATGCAGGGCCAGGACGAAACCCGCACCTGTGTACTCAGAGGTCTGTTTTAAGCCAAGAGTCGAGCCTTTCACTGACCTGGTTGAATAAGGAGCTGCTCGGTGGATCTTAGGATGGCTCTGCCCCTCCAGAGACTGGGACCCTTTTTAGGTATTTAGGATGATTCAGTGGGACCCCATCACTAGCCAGTCCTTCTGACTCTGTCCCCATGTTCCCCAGTTAACAGGTGTGCCTATCCACCAAGAACTTTCTGCATTTTCGACACCTCGTTTAATCCTGGCAGGTATTACCATTCCCATTTTAGAGATAAAAAAAAGTGAGGCTCAGGGAGACTTGGTGACTAACCCAAAGCCACAAGCTTTGAAGGGGAAAGAGACTATAGATCAGCTGAGCTGAAAAGGACCAACCCACTCATCTTAGAGGTGGGAACACTGAGGCCCAGAAAGGATGGACAAGTGTGGGTCCTGTGAGCGTGAAGGTTCTGTGCCAGGTGGAGCTAGACATTGCCTCATTTCAAAACCCATACAAAGTCCCTGTCCTGCAAACCTCTTCATCTCCATGGCCATTCCTGCTGCCCCATAATACTTTGCAAAGCCCCAGTTTACATTCTTTTACTGGGTCCTTGCCCAGTCCTAAGAGGCAGGCAAAGAAGACTTCCTATCCCCATTTTACAGAAGAGGAAACTGAGGCTCAGAGAGCAAAGTGACTTTCCCAAAGCCACGCTGCTGTTGAGGATCAGAGCCAGGACTGAAGTCTGGAGTCTCCGGCCTCCACTAGCTCCACCTGGCAAAGAACCTTCACGCTCACAGGGCCCACGAAGACCTGCATCCTCTCTGGGCCTCAATGTTCCCACCTCTAAAATGAGTGGGTGGGTGGGTCCTTCTCAGTTCAGCTGACCTACAATCTCAACGATGATCTAATCAGTTCTGCCCAGCCCCAGGAACTGACTACTAGCTACTGACTACAGGGCTACTAGCCTCGAACCTCCCTTGAGTTGTTGCTAAGATGGCTGAGCTGGAGGCTGGCACAGCCCCGTGGTCAGGGTGAGGGCAGGATCCACCAGGGCACACAGGATCAGGGTTCGAGCCCCAGCTCTGCCACCCTGTGGCCTTAGCCAAGACACTTCTCACTGAGCCTGTTTTCCCTTTCTGCAAAATGGCACAACTGTCTCCACCTGGTCAGCTTATGAGACTCACGCGCTGAGCTGCAAGGGTGAAGCCCTTTGCCCTGGCAAGGAGAAACCATGCCCCATAAGTGCCTCTTTTCTAAAGTTTCTCTAACCCAGGGAGGGCCTTGGAAACAGAAGTTGAGGGACTCCAGCCTGGCCCTGCCCCCAGGACCGGCAGTCAGAACACTAATCTCTGATTTTCCAAACTGACAACGTTAAGGATCACGCTACTTCCCGTGCAGATTGTAAGGGCTGGAGAAGAACTAGGGAGGCCCCAGGGCTGCCGGAAGTTCCCTGGAGCCTTGGGGAGCTGGGGGATGGGGTGCTGGGCCCATGTGCACAGGAGGAAAGTGAGAGAAAGAGCTTGCTGAGCTGAGAATGGGGGAGGGAATGCAGGGCTTCTCAGAGGATGGACTTAGAGTGAGCCTCGAATGCCACGCTAAGGAGTTTCTTCTTTGCCTTCCCATGGCCCTCCCTGAGCCTGGCACATGCCACACCTGTGTCAAGCATCTTTCCTGGCTCAGCAACCCCCAAATCCTTAACCTCAAAGCAGGTGGCACTGATACTGGTAGAACTTTCAGGCGGAGGCCAAGGCTGGAGAACCGAGGTCCCTGCCAAGTCATGCCACTGGGGAGCAACAGAAGTGCCATTGTGTCCAGGCCCAGATCCAGTGCCCGAGCCCGAAGCCTGCTCCAATGCAGATGGTGGCCCAGGATGAAGAGGGCCACCTCCAGCTGTGGCTATAGCCAACTTGTGTCAACCATAGGGCTGCCCACTAGTCTCAGCCCTGGTTTGGCCCAAGTGGAAGGCACCGTGCCAGATCTGTCCCTGGCTCATCCGGCCTCTCCAGTGGGTTCCAGGGACATGCCTCACCCACGATGCCCAGCCCAGTTTCAGGGCTTCAGGGCTGAGAGGTTCGCGACAGAAACCAGGCGGATGGCAGCACCCTGCAGGGTGGGGCAGCCTCAGAACCTGCCTGCTGGGTTCCCAGAGCACTGGGAAGCAGGTCCAATGTGGGGAGGTAGGGGTGGCATCTGGAGGCACTACCCCACCTACCCCCCACCCCAGAGCCAAGGGAACAGCAGAGGAGGCGGGAGGGCATGGAATCAGTTTCCTTGTGGTATGGAGTTGTCCAAAGTACCACCATCTCCATCATCCACCGGGGACAGCACAGAGAACTAGAGGTCCTAGGTGGCATTCCCCTAAGGTCACACAGAGTGTCCCAACAGAGTTGGGTTGACATGCTAGAACCCCAGTGTGTAGCCCAGAGCCTTTCTACTTGGCCACTTGTCACTATTAACACATGATAGCAGCAGCCATTTGTTCATCATCTCTTCTGTGCCCAGCCTGGAACTACGTGTTTAAACTCTATTTCATGCAGAGGACACTGAGGCTCAGAGAGGTTAAGTGACTTCTCCAGGGACACACAGCTTATAAATGACATGAACCCAGACCACTCTGAGTCTAATGGGGAACCAGTGTTAGGGCAAATCCATCTCACGCCGACCTCACAGACTGCCAGCCTTGGGGACAGTGCCTTCTTGCAGCGTAGCCTGTGGGTGGCCTCCACCAGAAAGGCTGACACACAACTCCTGCTCAGGACCTGTAATCAGGTGGGAAGCCAGGAGGAGGGGTAATGGCAGGCTGCAAGGCAACAGGAGAGGGAGACTGTCAGAGCAATGGCTAAGGGGGGGCAGGATTTCGAGTGTCCCCCATCTGGTCAATTCTGGTCCAGAAGGAGGACAGCAGCAGAGAGGGGCTGGTCCAGGGTCATTCCGTGCACCACCCCAGAAGGAGGGCTGGCTGCTCTGGGAGCACCTGGCACTCCACTTATGAGCCTGAGAGCAACAGGGGCTATTGGATTCCCACCCCGGCCATAGCTCCCCAGCACAAGGCCATGTGGGGGGCTCCCTCACTGATGAGGGGCCAGTCCCAAGGCCAGTCCAGCTCTGCACCCCCAGTGATGGCCCACCCCTAGTGATTCCCATCTCATGCCTGCCACTGCCCCCAAAGTGCTGCCCCTCCATCCTTGGCTCCCTCAGTTACTCCCCACACATGGACCCAGAGGGGAGCAGTCTGAACCTCCCAGACCAGAAACCTGCCTTTGGGTTAAAAGTGGACCCTCTTGTGTTCCCCCAGGACCCCGAGCTGCCTAGGGTCTTACACAGGCTGCTCCCAGGCCCAGAACACTCCCTCCTCTGCCCAGCCCAGTCCTCAGCTCTCCACTGCCATGTCTTGCCCCTACACACAAAGTTCCTAAGCCATGTCATGATCTCCTGGTGGGTAAAGGTCTGCTCCTTATCTGACGCCCCCAGGCAGTAACCACTGCTCCTGGGACAGGGCCTCGCTTCCAGCAGAAAAGGGTGGGAAAATGGGCCAGAGGCAGTGACCTCAAGCCAGAGCTGCCCCCAGCAGGGAGCCACTGCCCCATTGAGCAATAAAGCAGCCACACATACCCCAAGACTCCTCACCACACCACAGAAAGGAGGTTTGTCCCCAACCCAGGACCTTGGCAGGGTCCTGGGAATGATGGAATGTGCTCAGCATGTCCTTCCTTGGGAAGGCAAAGCCACACGAGGTCTCCCTCCCTGCTGGCCTCAAGTGCCCTGAAAGCACCCTCTGCTGGGTCACCCCAACCCTGAAGCCAGTTGTTAAGAAGAAACCTCTTCCATAAAGACAGCAACACACCGCATGCCGAAGCCTGACAATGACAGTACCTGACTCTTCTGTATGTGCCACCTCTGCACTAGGAACTGAAGGGGCCCCTCACCACCCCAAGGACAGGCAAGGAGCAAAGGCAAGGAGCAGAAAAGGAACCTACTTCCAGTCGCACAGCTAGTGAGCCCCCATGATGGCTGGGGACATCCAATGCTCTCTGCGTGGGTCATGTACCACAGGGGAGATTAACAGCAGTTGTTATTGAGGCCTGACAAGAGCAGGAGATGCTGCAAGAATCACCGCCCCCTTTTCACAAGATGGCACTGAAAGTGAAGAAGGAAGCTCCTGCCCCTTTGCAAAGCCAAAGCCAAAGCCAAAGCAAAGGCAATTGAAGGCCAAGAAGGCAGTGCTAAAAGGCATCCACAGCCAGAAAAAAAAGAAGATTCGTACATCACCCACCTTCCAGCGGCCAAAGACTCTGAGGCTCCGGAGGCAGCCCAAATATCCTCGGAAGAGCGCCCCCAGGAGAAACAAGCTTGACCACTAAGCCATCATCAAGTTCCCCCTGACCACTGAGTCTGCCATGAAGAAGATAGAAGACAACAACACACTTGTGTTCGTTGTGAATGTCAAAGCCAACAAGCACCTGATCAAACAGGCTGTGAAGAAGCTCTATGACATTGATGTGGCCAAGGTCAATACCCTGATCAGGCCTGATTGCGAGAAGAAGGCATATGTTCGACTGGCTCCTAATTATGATGCCTTGGATGTTGCCAACAAAATTGGGATCATCTAAACCAAGTCCAGCTGGCCAATTCTAAATATATAACTTTTCACCATTAAAAAAAAAAAAAGAATCACCCTCCCATAGAGGAATCAGAGGCTATAAGGTCCAGGGACTTGTCCAAGGTCAGCCAGCTGTCAAGCAGAGTTACAGGACTCCAAGCTGGAGTTTGAGCCAGGCTGGCTGGACCTTGGCTCCAAGGGCCACGGAAACATCCAGAAGACCATGTGAGGCACTTTTGTAAAGGATCTTGCTGGGCTCCAATGGCCGCAGGAGACCATGAACTTGCGCATCACCATCAACCTGCCACAAGGCAGCCCAGGATGCATGTTACATTGAATCACATCCACGATACATGGTCTCAATCCCATTTCCCTCCCAACCCCTTACCCTGACATTTCCTATCTCCATGCTGTCACCTATGCTGTGCCCTCCAACTGGAACACCCTCCCCCCATTTCCATAGTTCTGAAATCTTAGCTAGATTCAAGATCCTACTCACACATCCCCTCCTCCATCACAGCGCTCTGCAATCCCCCATTTGCATATAATTATAATAATAATTGCAGCATGAGCTAATGTACATAAAGCCCAGTGCCAGGCACAGAGGCAGATCCAGAATATGTTAACAATTATTGTCAACATTATTTCATTTAACATTCACTGAGACAGACTGTTAAACTCATATTATGGATGAGGAATCTGAGGCTCAGAGAGGTTAAGTGATTTGTCCAAAAGGTAAAAGCAAAACTGAGATGTGAACCCAAGTCGGCTTTTGTTCACTGCTCTATTCCAGCACCTGGAACTGTGCCAGAGGGAGAAAGAGCTCCAAAGCCTTTGCTGACTCTGCCAGGCCACTCCTCACTCAGGGGCAGCTCCCTGGGTCACAGCAACATCTTACCCCAGCACCTAGCACAGCACTGACCTTGGGGGAGGAGAGCGGGTTTCTCACAGAGGCAGATATCTTCTGGGGCCAAGCTCAAAGGAAGAAGCAAAGCTTGAACTCAGAACAACCCCTCTGGTCCTCAGTTTTCTCATCTGTAAAATGAGTATAATTTCATAGTCCCCTCCCCTATCCCCCCATGGTGGCTGCAGGGTGGGGGGAGCTTCAGGAAATGTTGGCTTTCGCTGTTAACAACAGTCAAAGGATTGAGTGTTCCCTCTAAGGGCACATGGCTATTATCCTGACCTTTGGCCCGGACTATGGCAAGTTACCTCATTAACTGGCCAGTCACGTTCAATGATAAGTCACTGGACCTGGGAAGGGATCTCTGAGATCATATCCAAGCTTTCCTTTGAGCAAGTGAGGAAACTGAGGCTAGGGAAATAGGGAGAAGCTGCCCAGGGTCCCATCAACCTATTAGTGGCCCAGCTCCCCCGAAACCCACTTGGAGAGACAGAAATCAGAGGGACTTTCATACCCAGAGGAGGAAATCTGGCCTCTGGTCTCCATGGGAATCTGGAATGCTCTCCCAGCCACCCCCACTCCAAGTTCAAGCACCACCTCTTTGGCAGTCTACCCCCCCCCCAGACAATCCCGCCTCCCCAGTTTCCAGACCTCACCCCACAGGCCAGCCTTCTCCTTGGTGCCTTATTTATGAGGTACCCCATACACACACACACACACACACACACACACACACACACACACACAGCTCCCCCACCACAGGTGATCTACAAACAAATGCTGAATGAATAGCCTCTGTGTGAAAGGTCACCTAGCTTCAGACACCAAACTGGTCACCCAGGAGGCCACTGGGGGCCTGGGGCCTGGGCCGTGGGCCTTGGGCTGGCTGGGTGTCCTCTTCAAAAAGGCAGGTTGGGTGGGGCGAGGCAGGGGAGCCAGGAGCCAGCCAGGATTTCTTACAAAGCTGCCTTTAAAACCTTTCAGTTAGCAAATATTTAACCAGGGCTCAGCCACGCCAGGTCAGGAGAGAAGGGTGAGCTCTCAGGCAGGAGGGACACCCAAAGAAATGTCCCCCTCAAAAAAGGCAGACTGAAGGGCCTCCCACCCGGGGCCACCTTTTCCTTTACACCTCAAGGCGCCTTAGTAGGAGGAAGTCGATTCCCATCTGGACACAAACAGAGAGAAACAAAAGCCCTCTCATCCCCTCCGGGGCTGCCCTGCCGGTCTGGCAGCAGCCAGAGCCCACAGCCTACAGTCGGAGGCTTGTTCTGGGAGCCCTGGTCCAGCATCCCTGCTCCCTGGGAACACCGACCCACGCTGGGGAGGGTGCAGAGGGAGTGCCAAGCAGCATCATCACCCAGGGCAGGGTCCCCACTCCAGGGTATAATCAGCTGCTGTCCCGCACCACCCCCTGCCATGGCCAAGGCCACCCACAACAGTGGCAGTTAATGACAGGAATTCTGCAAACACTCCCCTCCATGCCCCTCACACCTAGTCACCATTCCTGTTGATTTGCTCTCAGCAACGTCCCTTGCCTCCTTTCCTCTCCTGTCATCTTTACCACCCTCGCTGGGGCCTGAGCCTTCACAACCTCGGCTGCTGTCATCACCATGCCCTGTCCCCAGGGCACATCCCCCTCTCAGCCCCAGTCCACAGCCTGAGGCTCTGATGGGGCAGCAGGGGCGGGTGGGCATACTCACACTGGCAGGTGCCCACCACAGGCCTGGGCCCTGCCCTGGGCCTATCTGAGGACCCACCACCAACTTCCCCCAGGTCAGCCAGCTGGACCTTCCTGGCTGACCAGGAAGAGAACCAGCATCAGCCAGGTTACTGCCTCTAAGAGGCAAGACAGGACAGGACCCAGCCTGGAACCCCTGTCCCCCATCAGCCATCCCAGGACAGGCCAAAATGACAGATGGTGGCACAGCCACGGTCAGGCAAGGCTCCTGGAGACTTCACTGTGTGGGCTGAGAAAGCATTCATTCATTCAGCAACCCAGGGCACTGAGTACCCAGGAGAGAGTGAGACAAACCCAGCCCCTGCCATCAAGGGGACTTAACAGGTCTAATGAAGGAGACAGATTGTCAATAAAAAACCACAGTGGCTAAGTGACCTGACTGGGAAAGCACAGGAGGTCACCGAAGCCCGACTCTCATCCCCTCTGACCCAGCCTGCAGGGTCACAGGATACTCCCAGAGGGAGATAGCAGCAGAGACAGGAGTCCCTGCTAGGGAAGGGAGAGGGTGCCAAGGAGAAATGCAAAGATCCAGATGTGCATAAAAGCATTAATCCATTCTGCAAATATTTCCCAGTACCTCCCACACCAAGAAGGGCACTTCACGGATCAGCTCAGTGTCAAGTTTCCAATATCAGATCTCAGTTCAAATCCTTACTCCATCCCTCACTGGCTGCAGGACTTAAAGGATATGGCTTAATTTTCTCTGAACCTCAGTTTCTTCAGCTGTAAAATGGGAGTGACAGCAGTACCCACTTTGTCTGGTTGTCATGAGGATTCAACAAAATGAGTAAACCCACAGGGCCTGAGCAAACGGGGGCCTATATCATCAAGGACAATGACTGAACAGCTGAAAGGAGTCCCACCACCAAATGGTGGCAGGGTGGACAGTGGCAGTGGCAGTTTTCAGTGATCTGTTTCCTGCCATGAAATGGGGACCAGCAAGGGGCAACCAGAACAGCAGCTCCCTGGCTCTTCAGCAGGCCAGTCAAGGCTGGGAAGGGTCCAATTCCTTTGGGCCCTCCTCCCTTAGAGGTTAATTAATCAGAAGGGGGAAGTGGAGAAAAACATCAAGAGACTTCTGAGGGCAAACACCCAAACAAACCGCATACCGCGAACCTTGGCAGAGCTGCTCTGCCTGGTGGCCGATGTGGCGTGGAAGCTCCCGTCTGCCCTCCTATTTCTCACCTACCATCGCAGTCACCAGGGATGCTGAGTCATCATCACCAAATACAGCACTAGCCGGGAAAACTAAGGGCACAGAGTCCTTGTTCAGCTCTGTACCCAACTTTGGAGTAGCCCTGGACAAGCCTCTTGCCTGTCAGGGGCTCGGCTTCCCACAGGCAGTTTCACAAAGTAGAGGCCCAGGGAGGCAGTGGACAGGAAGGTGCTTGGCTGGCCCCGAGCCTTGACCGCCACCAGGGCTCTCCAGGTGTCTTGTATCTGTACTTCTCTCCTTTTTCCCCCTGTCTTATTCATTAACTAAGCCATCCATATTGATGCTGATGAAAATACTTGTAGGGTCTCAACATTAAAGTTCAGACTTGCGGGTGGCGCCTGTGACTCAGTGAGCAGGGCACCGGCCCCACATACCAAGGGTGGCAAGTTTGAACCCAGCCCCGGCCAAACTGCAACAACAACAAAAATAGCTGGGTGTTGTGGCAGGAGCCTGTAGGCCCAGCTACTTAGGAGGCTGAGGCAAGAGAATCGCCTAAGGTTAGGAGTTGGGAGGTTGCTATGAGCTGTGATGTCATAGCACTCTACCGAGGGCGATAAAGTGAGGCTCAGTCTCTAAAAACAATGAATATATAAATAAATAAAAATAAAAATAAAATTCAGACTTGCTTAGTATGGATGAATAAAGCTGTAAGGGGTTGGGGACTAGGTCGGAACTGCTAAGGGAAACAAAGGAGGACCCAGCTCCTCTCCCCAAACCATAGGGTTTGATGATTCCCCAGGAAAGCAGACGCTGGGGAAGCCCAGGCGCAGCCACGCCCTAGCCAAGCTGAAGCCCATTCTCAAGTCACCCAGAGAAGACAGCACCCCAGCAGGGGCATCTAACTGTCTCAGGTGCCCAGTATGGGGCCAGTGACCCTAGGAGGTAGGGAGCTCCCCATCCCTGGAGGTGTGTGAGCAGAGGCTGAGTAGCCAAAGACTCGCCGCCTCAAAGAGTTGTTGTGAGAACTCAAGAAGACGTGTGAGAAGCACGGACAACCTGCCCAGCAGTAAGAGCCCAATAAATGCCAGGTGCTACCCCAATAAGAACTCCTACCTGCTGCATGCCAGCTGCTGTGGCTCAACCCCAGTGCAAAAGGGCTAAACACAGAGACACAAACCCACGAATCCCTCATGTCTCACTAGCCAAGCGCCAACATCCTCTTCAAGATGTGCTTCTTCCCAGGCTACCTTGGGAGCCCAGACTTCTTCCTGCTCACCCACCACTCACACACACACACACACACACACACTCACACACATTCACATCATACACACGCATGCACAGCGCTGCCTGTGACTTCTGGCTCCCAGGGTCTTCCCAGCAGTGGGGGAGGTGGGGCAGGGATCCTGCCTTCTCAGAGCCAGGGAGAAAGAGAAGGGGACAGAATGAGCCAATGTGAAAACTCACGGTGAGCTGGCCACTGAGCCAGAGGAAACCCAATCCCAGGCTGGGATGCCAGTGCCCCTGGGCATGGAGACGCTTTACACAGACCAAGAGGAGAAGCTTATTCAAATAACAAGACTACTTTGGCCTGCCCCGCTGAGCTCGGCCAGCAGGGAGCACAGGCCCTGCCCCACCCTGGGGTCTCCAGCTGCAGGTCTCCAGGTCTCCAGCCTCCCACTCCCTGTTCCAGGTGCCTGAAGGGCCCCTGTTGGTGCTTCCTGGGAGACTCTGCTCAACCTTCCTGGCTCTCTGCCTCTTCATCTGTCCAGTGAAGGGGCTGGACACCATTGTGCCACACCCTCAAGGCCCTGACATCCTTCAACTAGGACATAAGACAACATCTCTTCACAACGCATTGGCAGGCCCAGGGGAGCCCACCTGTCAGCCTTGACCAAAGTGACCCTGAGTTCCATCTGTCAGCCTAGGTTGTCAAAAGGCACTGTCAGTGACCATCCTCAGCCCCCGGCTCAGGTCAGAACTCCCTAATAGCCATTAGCTAAGCTTTGCTTTAATAATTCATTGTTCAATGTCCATGTCTCCCATAGGTCAGGGACACTGTCTGTCTAGTTCATGACATATTCCCAACACCTAGCATAGCACTTAGCATGCAAGCATTTGTCCACTGTGAGATTATACCAGAGAGCTGTAATTCAGTCTCCCCAGCACAGTGGTGCACACCTGTAGTCCCAGCTACTTGGGAGACTGAGGCAGGGGGATCCATTAAGCTCAGGAGTTCAAGGTGTAGTGAGCTATGATCGTGCCACTGCACTCAAGCCTGGGCCACAGACTAAAAAAAAAAAAAAAGAGTACAAAGGAGGAACTTGGGGACAGACTTGTCCTAGCCCTAGGGGTAATGTTAACTAAGGGCTCTCTCCAATCCCAGTACAGCCCAACAGGGAGGGCCATTCCTACACAAGTGGGGCTGAGGCTGGAGCTGGGTCTAGAGCTGGCCAGGTCAGCCCAAGGTCATACATGAGCAGCAGGAAAGGTCACCACCCCGTCACGAAAACCAGGCTGTCACCTAAGCTCAGATCCTCAGTTTCCTCTTCCTGCTAAGATCCTGTCAAATGATACAGCACCTGCAAAGGGCCTGGGAAATCGGAGCTGAGCAGATCCTGCACTACAGCCCCTGGGTTGGTGCAGGTAGGAAGGCCTGAGTCTGCAGCCATTCACTTGGGGCAGACACATCACTCTGCCTCTGCGTCCCCATTAGGAAAAGAGAACCTGTGGCTCAGTGGGTAGGGCGCCGGCCCCATATACCAAGGGTGGCGGGTTTGAACCTGGCCCCGGCCAAACTGCAACAAAAAAAACAACCGGACGCTGTGGCGGGCACCTGTAATCCCAGCTACTAGGGAGGCTGAGGCAAGAGAATCGCCTAAGCCCAAAGCTGGAAATTGCTGTGAGCTGTGATGCCACAGCGCTCTACCGAGGGTTACAAAATGAGACACTGTCTCAAAAATAAATAAATAAATAAATAAATAAATAAAGAAGAAAAGAAGCCAACAACACTTGTCCCCAAAAGGGAGACAGATGAAATGGCACTTTGGAAAACAATCACCCAAGTGTCGTGCACATGGGGGTGCCATTGCTATGACCAACAAGAACCATGGCACAAATTTCTGGGAAGGTTTAGTCCCCCCAATGCCTGAGCTCACTCCACTTTGGACCTTTCCTCTACTTCATCCTTTATGTCTCACCTGAGAGGTCCCCTCCCCTAACATGTCTTCCATGACTCTCCAAGTCTGGGCTGGTGTTATCTCTGGCTCCCAAAGACCCTCACTTGGGGCCCCCACCTCCACAGTGCTCCATGCTGGGTGGGTCCTCCCCAGATGGGCAACCTCAGGAGGATGAGGATGTTCCCACATGGCACCTCCAGTACTATCACACAGCCTGACACTAAGCAGAACAGTGAGCAGGGTCACCCAAGGGCTAGAAGGCCAGTGGGTCATAGACTCTCCCAGTTGGACAGGAACCTACCTGCTCTCACCACCTGCATGCCCCACCCAGCTGTCAGCACCTGACACACGGTATTTATGGAATCAGTCTCCATCTCTGGCCTGAACCACCACAATCCCGTCTATCCACATCCACAGGTGCCTCAAAGCAGGGAATAGAGTAAAAGGCCTAATACATGCTTGTTGCTCTTCTGACCCATAGTCACAGAGGTAAACTCCTCTTTCTCAAGCTAAGGGCCAGGTGCAGTGGCTCACATCTGCAACCCTAGTACTCTGGTAGGCTGAGGCAGGAGGATCCCTTCAGCTCAGGAATTTGATTACTAGCCTGAGCAAGAATGAGACCCTATCTCTACTAAAAATAGAAAAATTACCTGGGCACAGTAGCACACACCTGCGGTCCCAACCACTTGGGAGGATCGCTTGAGCCAGGAGTTTGAAGTTGCTGTGACCTAGGCTGAGGCCACACCACTCTAGCCTGGGCATCGTAGCTTATGCCTGTAATCCTAGTACTCTGGGAGGCCGAGGCCAGTGGATTGCTTGAACTCATGAGTTTGAGACCAGCCTGAACAAGATTGAGACCTCTCCCACCCCCCAACCCCATCGCCACTAAAACTGAAAAACCAAGGCAAGAGAATCACTTGAGCCCAAGAATTTAAGGTTGCTGTGAGCTATGGGGCCACAGCACTCTACCAAGGGCAACAAAGTGAGACTTTGTCTTAATAAATAAAATAAAATAATTAAGTCTAGTTAAGAGTGATCGTGAGACAGGGCTCCCATTCCCTAACCCCTTTGTCTGCACACGGGGCTGTACTCAGCACCCCTCCACAGACAGGCAGCTGTCTGAGCCAGGCTACTCCTGTACTTGCCTGTACCCCAACTCTGGTGGCTAAAATCCATCCTGTCCTTTGAGATTCATCTCAAATGTCCCCCTTCCAGAATCTTCCTTCTCTTCCTCTTCTCTCTGGAGGTTACTTGTGCTTACAACCTCCTTGGGGTTCTCAACAGGCCAGGGTAGCTCGGATTCTGGAGTCAGACAAAAAAATTAAACTGTTCCACAAATTACAGTCAATAAAGTTATTCTGAGCCAGGTATAGTGGTGCACATCTGTAATCCCAGTACTTTGGGAGGCCAAGGCAGAAGGATTGCTTAAGGCTAGGAATTTGAGACTGGCCTGGGCAAAATAGCAAGATCTCATCTCTTAAAAAAAAAAACAAAAAAAACTTTAGCCAGGTCTACCTGTAGTCCCAGCTACTTGGGAGGCTGAGATGGGAAGATCACTTGAGCCTAGGAATTTGAAGTTACAGTGAGCTATAATCACACCATTGCAATCCAGCCCAGGAAACAGAGCAAGATCTTGTCTCTAAAAATACATATATTGGGGCCAGGCACAGTGGCTCACGCCTGTAACCTAGCACTCTGGGAGGCCGAGCTGATGGATCACTTGAGCTCACGAGTTTGAGACCAGCCTGAGCAAGAGCAAGACCTCGTCTCTAAAAAATAGCTGGGTGTTGTGGCAGGCACCTGTAATCCCAGCTACTCGGGAGGGTGAGGCTAAAAGAATGCTTGAGCCCAAGAGTTTGAGGTTGCTCTGAGCTATGACACCATGGCACTCTACCCAGCGTGACAAAGTGACACTCTGTCTCAAAAAAAACAAAACAAAAAATATATATATACATATACAAAAAATATGTGTATACATATACATATAAGCATGTATATATATAATAAGACTATTCACTTTTTTATACATATATATAATAAGGCTATTCTTTTTTTTTTTTTTTTCGAGACAGAGTCTTACTCTGTTGCCCTCAGTAGAGCGCCATAGTATCACAGCTCACAACAACCTCAAACTTTTGGGCTTAAGCAATTCTCTTATGTCAGCCTCCCAAGCAGCTGGGTCTACGGGTGCCCGCCGCAACGCCAGGCTATTTTTTTGTTTGTTTTTGAGACAGAGTCTCACTTTGTTGCCCTGGGTAAAGTGCTGTGGCATCACAGCTCACAGCAACCTCCAGCTCTTGGGGCTTAGGTGATTCTCTTGCCTCAGCCTCCTGAGTAGCTGGGACTACAGGTGCTCGCCACAATGCCCAGCTATTTT